>CM050405.1:68696865-68879365 GCA_027580255.1 Therioaphis trifolii | reverse complement strand
CTAATTAAGAAAACGAATTTTCACATATAGAAAACAATGTAACCTATATTTCACCGAATAGATTTTAAGTAAAATAGGACGTATACTTTGCAATATGGGTATTCATCGTTCTTCGGACCAGATAATGGGAATGGGTGTATTGAATTTTACAGAATGATAAATCATTTCTTTACTTAAACGATTTTGAACATATAGTTTTAGTTTACAAATATATTGTTCATATATTTTAACATTTTTAGTCTCTTTGTTGGTAGATTTTTTTTTTTTTACCAAAAGATTCAAAACATGTTTTTCTATCTATATCCAAAGTGCCATAATAAATGGATGGATCAACATTTTTCATACACATTTAAAATTGAAAAATAATGTAAAAATAGTTGATTCCACAAAAATAATATAAGAATTTCAATAATTATTTATAAAAAAAAATCCTGAATACGGTATTTGAGATTTTTTAAGCATCGTTAGTTACGTATATAATAATATAAGTTAAGTCATATTAATAAATAATAAGTAATACATTATATTGTAAATAAATAATAAATTGTTCACATACTAATTACTGAATTCTACAATTATAAGTTTTTTTGAATGTGATCAGAAATTTCAGGTCTATGATACTTTGTGTGATATCATTTTTAAAGTTTCCCAAAACTTTTTCTGATAGTAAAACAAAACTAAGTATAGCAAACTGAATAAAAATTGTAAAGTTGTACCATAGAATATAGGTATACGTGATTTTCAATCCATTATTTTTAGGTTGTTTCAACTTAATTTTACTAAACTATTTAAGATAATATATATATATATAGTGTCTTTAAAAGCTTTAGTTATTACAAGGACTTTTTTCTTTATTTAGCTTTTTCGAACAGTATGTAAATAAGTATTATTGGATGTATTAAATATTTCAGAATTGTTTAATATAAATGTTCAATAGACGCTAGTGTAATAGTTCATACTAAAATTTTTTACATTTTTACGTTGTTTCATTTTCTATCATCTCTTTTATTTTTGATTTATTAGACGCTTTCTACAAATCAAAGAAAAACATATTATTTTTGTCAATTAAATATTCGCAAATTTTAAATAATTTGTAAATACAGTTGGAAAATTAATAATCTTTTCATTTCTCAATAGATAATACATTTCTTTTACACTAAAATTCTAAAAATTTCGATATTTAACCATAATTGTATATATTTCTCCATTTATAATGAAGTATCAAAAATACTGTTTAGGTACCTACTACTTTGTGACATCAATGATGAGTACCTATTATTAAATACTATTTTCAACGATCAATTGAGTTATTAACAAATATACCAAAAGTATAAAATTTGTCCAATTTTCACGACATTTAAAATCATATTATATATGTGACATGAATGAGAAGATAAAATTGTTTTAAATTCTAATATATTGTGAATGCAAACAATATTATACCAATATTTTGTGGTTCATCCACAATGATATTAATGTGGAATGTTATGTTTACTTCCTCTTCAATAAATTAATTATAAATGAAACTAAAATGTAAAAAGTATAAAAATTGAAGCTCAAAACATTATTTATGATTACTTATGATACTAAGAACACGTGGGTATGAGTTTTTTAATATTTTGTATGATACGTTTAAATTAAGACATTAAAACTTTTTATTTTTCTAAACTAAAGAAAGTGATTGGTGTAATCTATTAATTAAAAGAAAACTTTCAAAAAGTTCACAGTTATTATAGGTACGTTCCTTATAATCAGTAACATGTACAAAGTCTACGAATAAAAGTTTAACTTATGATCGTGTGCAGGTTTTTCAGATCCCGTTATTTAAACGTACATTTGTTATATAGATACTCGGATCGCGTGCGTTTTTCCAGGATACCGCATATTGGCCATCGTTTTATTTTCAATTGACGCCAACAATTTTTTCAATTAACTTTGAAAATAAGTTCCTAAGTATAAAATCGTTAGCTTCACAGCGTATACTTTTATGGTGATTTAGTGGTCATTACTCATTACTCATTACATGGTTATTTCTTTTTCGCGTTTTTAGCGAAGGTCAAAAAAAATATCAATATAATATTATACATTGCGTGGAAAAAATTACAATATTTTTGTAATACTAACTTAAGATCAACGACCTCACATTTTTTTTTTGGAAATAGCCTATGCTACCACCACCAGGAGGGTGAGAGTTTATCTACAATCGCGATTTCGCCCATTTCCTCATTGTTGCGTGTGTTTGTTACCAGCATAATATATATTTACCTACACCAGTACCTAGTTATATGTATATGGTAAACAATGTTTACGACCACACAACTATTGTAGTCAAACTTTTAACCAACAATCGACATCAACTGTATTAAACTACTGTAGAAAATATAATTATTTAGTCATTGAACACTTATACCAAACATACATCGTTTCCGATACCAATTAGGTTTAAACTACTATCGGTAATTACTAATTATTTTTGTCTTCAGGCCATTACACAAATAGTTGTCATTTGAGTTAAATTATTAAATTTTATATGGATTTCGAGATATAAATATAGAAAACAATACTTATATGTGATCGAGAATTATTAACTTTATTCCTAGATAAAGCCAAGTAAACCAACACGAGTATATTCTATACGGCAAGTTAATACTTGATAAAACGTTCTTGAAAATATTCGAGATAACATACGTCTAGGATTATTGTAACAAAGCTGCAATACATTTTTCGAATAGCAATAGTATTCGGGTTGAAATAAAAAGTAAACGCACGCCTAATAAACAAGATTACTATATAGATATTAACTAATTTAATACAATCATTGGTTATACTTTATTCTTGCTTTTGATGTATGATGTTGGAAGGTACTTCAAAAATATTTTTATGCAACCTAATTTTTTTAAATAATGGTAAAATCATGAACACATGCATCAAAATATTTTTTTGAAAAATAATATTTATTATAGCAATAGGACTTAAATCTTACAACATTTACGTAATTAAATGATTTATTGCAATATTAAATAATTATGTATTATAAATGTGTGTATATATTCAGAGTGCTCTGTGTCCATTTATACTATGCAATTTAACTCAGTATTATTCAAAATTTGAATTTTTTTGATGGATGATTTAAAACCATAGCATTATATTTTCATGACAAGAATAATTGTTTTCTATTTTTTTTTATCTTCTTATTTTTTTCTGTTAAATACGATTCATTAATTCATGTTTATATTAATGCTTGAAATTTGTTGACTATTCTTTTCTAACCTATTTCATGAATATCAAAGAACTTAATAAAAATAGAACTTAGTAAAAAAAAAAATAAAGGTACCTCTTTTATATATTTATTGCGTATATTGTAAAATATATATCTACACAACAAACTCATGATCATTTTACGTATAATTTTTATATTGTAATAATCTAATCGATTTTCCATTACATTTTAATCTAGGTAATTATATTTCATTATTTAAATCCATTATTGGTTTATCGTTTAAAAATTATAAATATATATTTATATTTATATCTTAAAGTACTTGAGTATAATACGTTATTATCCCTAAAATATCTAGGAATGATAAAATATTAGCTATGTGTTTCAAAGTTTTCAGTATAACCTATACATTATGACTCAAAATGTTTACTGTGTTTAAATTTATATTCTGATCAAAAACAAAAAGAATTTTTCAACCTGCCAGTTTTATTAATTCTCATCTCTATGAATTAAAGAATTTTTGTTTAATAATTCGAAAACCATGAACTTGATTATTTCACCACCTGGGCGTAACATTTATAATTTACATATTATATTTATTGTTTAGATTACCTTCTATAATTATATATCAGAGGTGGCAAATCTATGGTACCTATGCGTGCCAAAGGTGGCACTTAGGGCAAAATTTCAATGGCACGCAAAAATAAAATAAAATTTTATGAAACTAACAAAAAAAAAAAATTTTATAAATTGTTTGAATGTTTTTTTAAATGATTTTATGAAATTCAAACTGTTGTTTAGCTAAAAAGAGATGATATTCCCTATTATTATAGTAATAATGGTATTGCACGATAAATAATATTCACGATTACTTCAGAATACCATTAACTGTAGTACACAATTTATTGACTTATCTGTATTGTCAATCAGTTTACTGATTGTTATTCAAATACAGCATAAATAATTAATTTGTAGTTTATGAATAGTTTAAAACATTATAATGTAAACATTATTTAAATTTCCACCTTCTGTTTTTTATTTTTTTTTTTTATCACTAATTTTTTTTGGCACATGAAAATATTTTTATCTCTGAACTTTGACTACGAAATACCTGAAATTAATTCAAAAAAGTTTACTATTCCCGTTGGGTAATTTATTATTTTTATAGAAATAATTAAACACAAATATTTTTAGTGCTTGTGCACATAGATCATAATAATTTATGACTCTATAGTAATTTAAATTAGTGTATGTATTCATTAGTATTTTACGAAAAAAATGTATGTTCTCACAACTTTATAAAATCGCATGTGATATTTGTAATTTACTATTTACACAAACACAATTTGTTCAAATTATTTATTTGTACCTATTCAAGGACAAAATAATAATTTGCATGAAATTATGGAAATCGTTGTTAACTTCATTTTGAATGTATATGTGTAATAATTTTTGTAATCTAACACAAATTGTTCTTCACCCCAGTATACTATTTTTATTTTTTTAATAATTAATATGTTATGACAATTGAGGTAAATCTTTAAAATGTATGTTAATAGTTATCACAAACTCGTGATTTTATAATCAATACATTTTATATAACTTTATAATATATATGATTTTTTCTCAATAATATTCATTTAAGTTCAATACATTAAACAATTATTAGGAAAGTTTCACTGCAAAATTAATCTATTTATTTGTAACTTTAAACTCATAGATGTGATCTCCTCTTAAATATAAAATAGAAAAGTTTTAAACACCTATTTTAATTATAAAATGTAAAATAGTGTTTTTGTTCAATAAAAAAATGTGAAAATTGTATTATATACCACCTAATTGATTGCTGCATCAATACCTGTATATTATATAAATAAATTCAATAATCAATTTTCGTGAAATCACCATCTGATTATAATCAATTCTTTAATATAAAATTAAAAGTAGTTACTGAATAAAAGTACAATATATCAGCATATTATATTTCTTATTTATAATAAATAAAAAATATAAATAATTTTAAAATAAAACCATCATATATAACTATGAAAATTTTTTAGAAAACTAACAAAATAATATTAAATAAAAAACCGTATTAAACATATGCTTAATTTAACTAAACTAAAAAATATTCTTAACAAAAACACCAAAATAATTTGTATTGATCATTTGGAAAAAGTAATTTTTTCCTTTTAGATATGATTGTACCTATGTATATTTTTTTAAATGCCATTAAACAAATAACATTTTATATTTATTACAGATATAGCAGATTTTAGTCAAATAAAACAAAATAAAAATGATTTCTTTTAAAAGTTTAAATTGAGATGTAGTTATATTTATGTAAATAATATAAATAATATGCTTGGGTATAAAATTTGTATTATTATTTGCGTGACGATTTATACTTAAAACAAATTTTATTGATTAATCCAAAGTTTCCTTAAATTCAAATTGCTATACAATAAAAATAATAATAATAAGAGAATAAAGTCATCTTTTTCAAATTTTAAATGAATGATACATAGAAACTAGATTATTATTTCAATTATGTGTTTTTTTCTCGTGTAATTTTTTTAATTTCTGTATTAAGATAATTTTAAAATTTCATATTACGTTTTCTAATATTTAATTAAAATATAAACCGAGCTATATGGTAGTTAATAGTATTTTATGTTTATACATCATTTCATAATAATACTATCATCAAATGATTTGGATATTATATAGGTCAGTGTTGTCAACTGTTGTATTTGGGTTTGTATACATATATTTTTAATTTGTAGCTGATCTATTGATATTTATCAATCGGTGAAAACATACAATTGTATTGACTTCCGAGTTCTTAATCACCACTGATCATAATATACATATTAATGCATACATTAAAACATTGCTCAATTTTAATGACGTAACTATTTCATGACCTACAATAACAAACAGTATTCTAATGAGCTTTTAGAATTAGTGGTTTTACATGTATATTGTTACATCTTAGACACCGATTAGCTGACACCTTAATAACACTTCACACGTTCTCAACTCTAAAAAGTAATTTCCAATAGGCAAAACTACGGATTTGTTAAACACGACGCATGCACCTCCAAAATTTACAGTCAGAATGAGGACTTGGAAACCGGATCTTTTTTTCCCCAAGATCAGAAAAATAGTCATTTTAAGAAGAAAAAATCATCATTAATACGGAGCTGAGACGTGAATTGAATCGTCTGACGTCTAACCTCACCTTTTTTCGAACGTATATTGTCGTGACTATAACAACCTACGACTTTATTGCTCTAGGCCTCTAGTCACATAAGCTACACAAGTCTAAACGTTTTAAATATTCTTGTGAACCTAATTATCTTAAAATCACTTAGCACACATTATAATTACTTTAAACGTTATTAGTTATAGTAGAATAACACTATCTTACAGTCTTTTATTGGTCAATTCTCGAGTTGGATCAGTACAAACAAAATTCTAAGAATGAAAAGATTCAATATATTTGCGATCCGTCTTCGGTTAATTTAAAAAATAAAAGTTTGGGTAAAATTTTCCAATTATAACAGAAGAAATATAAAATAAACCTGTTCAAAAAACTGAAAAATTAAAAATGTTGTTACTTAATTTTATACTTTAAAAATATAATCAAAATTAATTGCTATTGGTTAATAAAAAAAAATGTAGGGTTATACAGTCCTTTGCACATTATTTTCAGTAATTATAATAAACCATACTCTTTCATTTTAAATTCTTAAAAAAAGGTATACCTACTATTGCATGAATGAATGTAAATACGTTTTTGATGAAAAATTTTAGATCAAAATCCCTAATCGAAATGGTGTTTTTTGAGCATGTAGATTTTTGAAACATTTTAAAAGAAAATATTTTAAAATATCATGAAAATTTTAACTTTTATAATATACAATGTATATCTAATAAATCTCATTTAAAAAAATCAGATATGCTCCAAAAGTGTTATTTGATTGATAGTTAATTTTAAAATGGAATTCAAATTTCCAATCAAACATTTTGGATGATATAAATTTAAATATGTTCAACTCAGATCCAATAAATCCAAACACACACACACACACACACACACACACACACACACACACACACACACACACACAGATAATTCTAAATTGCTTGAGTTTTACCTATTATTTCGCTTATTGAATGAAATAGTCATTAGGTGTTGTATAATATCACTTGTTCGTGTATGTTTGTAATTTTAGTTTTGAGGTAATAATTAAAATTTTTTTAAGTAATAAATTATTAGGAGTGATGACTTAAACAAGAGTTTTATTAAATATGAATCCCGATTTATTTTTCTGATCGAATCAACATGTTTATTTTTCTACCAACCGTAATCAATTTATTTAATTTAAAACATCAATACCATGATCTTCGTAAATGCAGAATCATCTAACCCGTTTAAACACAGAATTCGTTCTTTATAAAATAAATCTCTAAATAATTTATTTTCCCCATTCGTGTTCTTTTATTTAATTTTTTCCATTTCAAACTAGTGGCACATTAATGATATCTAAATGTAAAATTAAATTAAATCATTAAACAATTTTTAAATTTTCGTTAGTTGTGCGCGTTTAGAATATACCGTCTACAAAGTAAAGACGTGTTTTTAGTATTATATATATATATATATATATATATATATATATATATATATGTATATATATTTTTTATTACACAATTATAGATTATTCTGTGCGTGTACGAGAAAAATAAACAAGGCCTCTCTCGTTTTTTTTCCTGGTTGTTGCCTTGCGTGATTCGAATTGACAATTCAGACGATTTTACCGTTACGTGTAGGTACGTCAAATAAACGGCGACTGGTAAGCAACATATTATGGGTTTTATTACTATTATAAAAATTCGTACATTTTACCAACTTAAAATGATGATGTGTCAGCAATGTCAAAATAATGTTTTTGAATAAGGTCAAATAATTTACGTATAAGATACAAATCAAATAGAACAATAATTAAAAGACCAATTTATTCATCAAAAATTGTATTTCAAAATTAACTTAATCAAAAAAAAAAAAATATATACATATTTCAGTATTATTTACACTAAATCAGTGATGCCCAACCTTTTTTCTTCGGCGGGCCACTTTGGTAAACAATTATCTTCAAGCGGGCCACAAAGTAAAAAATCACGAAAATAATTGTACGTACCTATTAGACTTGTTTTCATACCGTTTATTGCCTATTGAAAAGATTATGGATTGAGGTACACTTCGTAGGTAAACATTAGTTTGATCAACTTTGAGGATATGAACATTTAAATTTCACCCGGATTTTTCATTTTTAATTAAAGAAATACAAACTCAAATTTCACATTGAAAATACGTGTAAAACATTGTTATATAGTTTTTAGTTATATCATTATCATCATTATTGTATTTTTGAAATATTTATTATACAAAAATCATAAATCAATAGAAAAAATTTACCGTTTTTTTTTAATTGTTTTTATTTTAGAAAATTCGTAAAGGGGCCACTTAGAATACCTTCGCGGGCCACATGTGGCCCGCGGGCCGTGGGTTGGGCACCAATGCACTAAATCATAAAATCAAATATTATTTTACACGTAGGTATATTGATCTACTTAAATATTTTTACTATTTAATTTAAATATTTTTAATTGATGATACACTTTTAACTAATTACGATACCTCTTTATGTATCATATATGTAATTTAATAAAAACCAAACAAATCAATTTTTATTGATCAATATTCCAATAAAAGTATAAATTCAAGAATTAGTATGTAAATATTATATAGATAGTATAACGTATATTTCTTGGAAATTTTATACTACGTGATTCAACTCTAGATCATGCATAGATATTTGAATTTTTTCGTATACAATTTACTACACTACAAGAACTACATCTTGATTGAAATTAAAAAAAAAAAATAATGTATGCATTAACCAAGGTTAAATCACATAGAATAATTTATCATAGGCATATATAGTATATAATAAATATATAAATATGTATATACATATTTATAATATACACTTATTTAATATTTCAATAAATAATAATATGAAATAAAACAATTTAATTACATAAACGTAAAATTATGTTATACCTAAAAATTCGGTAAAATAATGACAGTGGATGTGAACTGTAAGTAAGGTAGGTACTTTAAAAGAGCAATTTGTACGATCGGCTAATAGTTTGAACGTGATAAAGTCGCATGATATTATTTTAAATTTTAAATCAGTTCTAAATCATTTATTTCGGAAAATGCTTTTAAGTAAAATTGACACTTACAATGTACTAAAAACTTATGATAAATCATTGGTTTGATTTTCAAAAAGTATTTAAATAATAACTTCTAAACTTCTTATTACATAACAATCTATGTTTATCTATTAATATTCGTATACGCAATCTATTTCACTAAAAACTTTAAAACACATACACATAATTACTACGTATAAAATTATTATAAATATAATGTGATATCATATTATAAAAAAAATTCTCTGAACTGATTGTTATGAAAATTTATACATAGTAAGCGCTACCCATACAGAAGCTCGTGATACTATTTTAAAATTTAAAAATAAAATGAAGAAATTTCAATGAAAAAAACGAAAAGAAATTTAGCTTTTTAGGTAATAAGAGCATATATGAGAAGCAATTTTAACTTAAAATACGCGAAGAAATAATTCATTAAGGTAATCGTAATGGCATTTGGGTCGTATATAGGAAAATATATAACGAGCCTTTTGGTGACATTTTATTATTTTTTTTAGTTAATTTTAATTGAAAAATGTCATTGTAATAAGTGGATATACAATGTTCGTAAAAATTCTAACTTAACAGTTTTAACGCAAAAAGATCCTGACTGACGATTATTGTGATTTTTATTTTTATTTTTTTGCTTTTAGTTAAGTATATTAGTAAAAGAATTCCAAAATGTTAGGACTTTATATCAATAATCTAAAATTTTATTACATGAAAAATTCCATAAAATGAAATATTTTCAATATTTTCATAATATTTCACACTCAAATATTATGTCTAGCTCAAAAATTATCATATTCTTTAAAAATGTATGTCAAGTTTGTGTAAGAATAAGTTTGGTGAAAATAATATTGAGTATCATTATCTTTGAATTCATGACTAAAATTTAAAATGGATTTTGTAATAACATCGTCAACAACAATCCAGTATTTTCAATCTTTTGCCATTTTTTCCCTTCACTTTGAAAAATTACTGAGAAAGAAGAAAAATTATCATTTAAAGTATCAACTGCATAAAATGTCAGTTCTATAAATTTTCTCAAAGTAATTTTTGGATCAATATTACTACTCGAAAATCTGATAATATGCATAGAAAATAACGAAAAAAATATCATTAAACGCTAAACCCGTAATATAAAATTCGTTATATATTATACATATATTCTATTCTAGGAGGAAATATAATTAAAAAATAATATTTTTTAAATCATTTACAAATTATTAACAATACAATAATATTTTAAGCTATAATGTCAATATCAGTAACATTTCATTGCATTGATTTTTTTAAGCGAATTAAAAATAATTTAATTTATATTTAATGTTCATTTTTATTTTCAGATTAACTAAATAATAATAGGAATTAATTGAAAAAATTATATATTTGTGAATAAATAAAATATTTAAATTAGTTTGAACATAATATTATTTCAAATAAACGGTGTATAGTCTTAAATTATGTTAATAATTTTAATGGTACCTGTTAGGTACATTATTATATTAACATAATAGTATATTATGGTTTATTCCATGATAGCAAAAGATAATAACTGAAATATTTATTGAATAATGCATGTCAAAAATGTATGATATTTTACATTATTGTTTTGTATATGGCTACTTTAATCGTTTAGAAATAGTAAAAATGATTTACTCAGAGAATGTCATTTGAAAAAAAGATTTTTTTTTTTCTTAGTGGTTAATGCAATTCTGAGTTGTGAATTCAGTTCATTTTCAAAAAAAAAAAAAACATACGAAAAAAAGAACAAACTATCATTGCTAACAGAGCAATCATTATTTAATCTAATTTATTATTAAAACAAATATTTATTTAAGAATTTTTATTTGTATCAATCTATATGAAGAATACATCTTACATAAATTACTGCTTTGATAGATACATTATAATTAGAAACAAATTTACTTAAGGTACGCGTCCATAGGTACGCGTCGTACGTATCGGACGAATCGTATGAAACGGATCATTTTGTGGTAGTGCGTCCACTGTATCCGTAGCGATCGGATTGCCGATGCGACGGTCGGATTTTTTAAATTAACATTCGCATTTTCGTTGCGAGTGAACGATCAGTACATTACAGTACATTGCACAATCCAGTATTACTTATCGGCAATCCGTATGACGTCATCCGCACCAGTCGGAAAAGTTGCCCATTCGATCAATTTCGTCGGCATTACCGACGGACCGATACGTGCGATCCGTCCGCTGCCGGCCAGTGGACGCATATGTATAACTTACTATACTAATAATTCTAAAATCCGTTTCATACGATCCGTACGATACGTACGATGCGTACCTATGGACGCGTACCTTAAATGCTTACTTTTTCACAAAAATTCAAATCAACTTTTAAATAAAACATTATAATTTAACTGCACCATAGCAAACCACTGCATTTCAATGAATGTTTAAAAAGTATTCAACTAATATTTTAAAGTTCTTACTTTTTTACTCAATTTATTATCTATTTTCATCATAAAATCCAATAGTTCATGACCAAAACAATATTATTTTCTCAGGTGCTAAATATATATAAATAACTTCCAAACTTTTTTTCAATGTTTTAAGTTAAGTTTTCTCGTTTAAAACTTGACGGTTTTTTGGCTGATATCACATTACTAAATTAAATTGATTTTTGTTTTAATTCACACTCTTTTTCTGATAGGTACTATCATGGCCTAAAATACTGTGTTCCCTGAATAACTAATGTACCTATGTCCCAAGTTTTATACGCCATGGTTTTAGATTTGATTGTAGAAAAAACAAAAATTTTGGAATTTCAACACAAATATATTATCATTTTTTATCTCAATATAAATCGAATACAAGTGTTTTTCATTTTGAGTAGTTTCGCATTACAATTAGGAAAATATTTTGAACTTAACCTTGTATTTATTTTGTATATAATTATTCCAAACGTCATATAAATAATATAAATGTGTAGGATAAATGGTTATAAAGGGAGGGGAGAATTTTGGGTGCTAAAATCCCCAGGTTATTTTTGCTTTAGAAATTTGTCAAAGGAAGCAATTGAATAAAAAAGTATGTACTTACTCTAAAATCAGATATATTTTAGGTGCTGGGTACTAGACAGTCAAAAAATCCAATGTGAATCCACTAATTAATAGCTAAGTTAATAAAATAAAGACAGCGTTACAGAAATTAATTAAAATTAAAAGTAAATCAGATAAACTGAATTAGTCTTAACGACATTTGACTGCATATTTAAAAATTTACAAAGTAAGACGCCTTTTAAATACTTAAAATAACTTTTGTCGTGACTGCTCTATAGCTCATCAGTTTTCTCACGCAAAGTCGTTGAATATAATAAATTATTTGAGTAATTAGTAACTATTCTGTCAACACTTCAACGAACTTCGCGCATAACTATAAATCATGTCATTTATATATTATGTACATAATTTGAATACTGATATTAATTATTTAGGTTCTTCCCTTAAAGTACAGTAGGTAATTGGAAAAAACTCTAAGATGAACGAGGTAAACAGAACTATATTACTTTTTGTATCAAGCAGTAAATATATTTGAACCCAAATTACAGAAACAACATTACAATTGATTACAATTGTGCGTTATCTATATGCTATTTTGAAATAAATACTCTCAGTAGTACTTTAGATGGTCAATAGGGTATAACGTCTGTATCTTTCCCTTCACTGACAACGATAATAATGTTAATAATAATATGTTATGAATTACTGAATTTATGATAGCTATTTACATAAAGTTTGTTCATTATTTAACTTAAAGTTCAATTTCTTGTCTTAAACTGTAAATATTTTCATATAAAAGTAAAATAATAGTTATTGTATTTTTAATCAAAAATATTATGTCATTCATATTTAAAATCAAAATCATTAAATATATTTTACCTAATTCAATATTCATACTTTTTATTCAATAATTTTGATAATTATCTAATTATTTTAAGTTTAAATTCTAAAAATTATTTTATGATATCTTTTACAATAAAATAATAATAATTGTATTTTTAGTTCAATAATTAGATCTAATAACATAGTATCAATAAATAAAAGGTATAAGTGCTGTCCGCATGTATATTGTAATGAAATGTCTATCAGACATGGATGTAGATATATCTTATATTTATGTTTCTTTGAACTTCTTTTCGTTCTCTTTAAAACTTAAAGATTCATATTTTTTTTTTTTTTTTCATGAGCTCATTATTTATCGAAATCGTGACACTAATTTTATATTGTATCCCGGATACTTCATAAAAATTGACGACGTGCGTATTGCATAAAATTATTATTATTTACCAGGCAAATGATGATAAATAAAAAATACATGATTATTTACAATTTATAATAACAGTTAACAAAATACATAAAAACCGTACATCAAGAATGAATGATGAAAAATGGTTTATTATTAAAAATGATTCGCAAAAAAAATGTTGAAACTAAAATGCCTTGTACAAGAAGTTTTTTGAGTGAATAGCTAAGAAATTAAACATGATATGGCTTTTTTTTTTTAATAGAAAGCATATTTTATTGAATTGTATACGAAATAGTTTGATATTTAAGTATGTTGCAACTTATCAAATCAATAAATGCTGGTGAAAAAGTTTCAATTGAAAAAAAAAATGGTAAAAATGAATTGGACTGGTGAATTTCTAAGACGATAAAATCATATCTATTATTGGTATTAAATTGATAATGTTATGTGCATACCTGATTTCAAACTTTCACTAAAAAATAATAAAAAAATTGTGTCTTTTTATATAATTTGTAAGAAAAAAGAAATTTAATAAAAAATTGTGATATAATCAAACAATTACGTTTTGAAACTCACTAAATTGTTTAATTTAAATCTTAAGTTATATTAATTTTCCAAAATATATTTTTGCTTATTTTTAATTATATAGTAGAGCATAAATTAACCGCACAAATTAGAACCGAGGAAGGTGTGGATAATCAAATAATGATTAAAAATAAAATTAAAAACAATTTGCAGTCGCTGCTCTCTTATGCCAAAATGCAGTAAGCAACATTATAGTAATTTTGAGAAGTACAAGTTTTCTTAATAATCTGCTGTAAAATTATTATCAATACTTAACGAAAATACCGTATGGCGTATATGAACTAATAATAAGCAAAATAAAATTATCGTATGATGTAGTCAGTTACTACCTTTTTTTTTTAGTATATGTTTGATACTGCTTTTTAACTTAGTATCATTCATATATTAAAAAATACGTATATGTTTAACTACGCTTATATTATTACACATGCGGTATTCAAGCTAAGGAATCAAAAAAGTGCACTGATAAAATGAATATGTTGATAAAATAAACGATTTTTTTTTAATTTTGTTGCTTACTGCTTTTTGGCTTAGGAGGGCAGAGTGCGTGTGACGTATAAGCATAATATGATAAAATAAATATATGTATAGTGCATATGTATTGTTGAAAGTAATTTTCAATAATAAAAATAAATTAGTACAACAACTTTGTAGTGTGGATAATTTACATGCGGATAATCGACGCTCTATTGTACTTGCATACGGACTATAATTCGAATGCGCTCCGCGATGCGACATAAAATCAGAAAGCATTTTAATTTAACTATGTTATCTTCAGAGGAATTTTTAAAAAAATTAGCATTAGTATTAACTTTAACGTATATATGTCACATTTACTGTACCGTAACCACAAACCTAGATATAGAAGAATTTGACAATAACGACCAACCTACGACCAACCTCGTATGTTATGGTGTAGATATACCGCGTATTAATACACTCCGGGGCATGGCAGAAACCTACGGGTGCCCCAATAGAAATTCTGCCAAACCGGCGGCTGCATCCGAGTTGCGGTCAGAGACAATTTTTGAGATAAGCACATATAACAGTTGCGGTCACCCGAATTGTAGGTAATATCCTAGTTGCGGTCACTCTAAATGTAGGTAATATCCTAGTTGCGGTCATGTACCTAGGGTTATATATCTGTTTATACATAGATGTTATCTATTATCTTTTACAATAAACATATTTTCCGATTTATCATACATACAATATATTTGTGGAAACACCACTACTTATCTGTAAAGTTTATATATAAAATAGATTAAATTGTATAGGCTGGTCGTAGTTTTCAATATTGCATTCAATTCGATTTCTTCCAAATTTGTACCCACAAAATTTTAAAAACTGTAAATTAGACGTACGTAATTTTAAAACAATTTTACACATTATATTATATTATATTATTTAACATAAGTTCAGCCACTTAATTTTATAAAACATTGTATTATATTATTTGACATAAGTTAAACTACTTAATTTTATAAAACATTATATTGTATTATTTGACATATTAAGTAAACTACTTAATTTTATAAAACATCATATTATATTATATTATTTGACATAAGTTTAATCACTTAATTTAAACATATGTAATTTTAAAAAAATATATCAAACATTATAATATATAAATGGGAAGGAAAATGTTGAAAATAATATGTAAATAAAATGATTGATCGCAACTAGTATGTACCTAACCTTTTTGTGGATTGACCGCAACTAGTATGTAACCTTTTTGTGGATTGACCGCAACTAGTATGTAACCTTTTTGTTGGGTGACCGCAACTAGTATGTAACCTTTTTGTTGGGTGACCGCAACTAGTATGTAACCTTTTTGTTGGGTGACCGCAACTAGTATGTAATTTTTGGTTTTGACCGCAACTAGTATACACGGAAACCGGCATCCGAACTGTAGACCATACTAGGGTCTGCACTCCCGGATAACCATGCCATACGAAAAAAAAAAAAAAAATACGATCAGTTAAGTAAGTCAGCCAGATATCTTGATCCGGATTGAATTCTCTAATCCGATTAATAGTTTCGGTGTGACTTTAGAAATAGCTGTCATTCAAAATTCAGAACAAATAAAACAAACAAAACGTTAAACCCATAAAAATAGGTACATAACTACTTATGTATTGTCGTATTATAAGTATTGAATATTATTTATTCGTGCATAAAGTACACATTATGTGTAAGAATAAAATATTATTTCTTGAATTCACTTGTTAAATAAAATAATCCATTTTTGCATTCCATTTTTCTACTTAAGAATACATTTATATGCAATTATATTCGCATTACAGTAGTTTAACTATATTGCGTGTGGCTCAAAAGAAAGCTGTCAAAAATTGTTATTCATATTATACCATATATTACCTATATTATACATAATATTATGTGTGTTCTATCATTTTAATCAACATATATATATATATATATGAAGATATGTGAAAAAAGACAAGAAAATCTTGAGATTGGACATTTTATATGAAAATAGTAATTACCTACGATGAAACCATGATATGCTTTTTTTTTGATTGGAACGTTTTTTTCTTTAGAATAAAATATTAATACCCAGGTAAAAATATTCAAATAAAAAAAACCTCAAACATGAAATTGTTTATTAATTATCTTACCAACGAAATGTATTTCTAATTGTTAAAACAAAATGAATGGATGATTAGATTGAATTTATCTTAGGGGCATTGTATATTTTATTAATATTATTATAATACACCATTACAATATCGTTTTATAGATTCTTCACTCAAAATCAATGTTTCAATATATCCAAACTGTATCATTCATAAATATTTCTATCTAGTCAAATTAACATGATATTTTTACGCTTATAACTAAATACGATGAACAATAGGTATTGTCTTTTTTCTAAACCTGACGTAATATATTCAAATCTGAATCCGATTACTTAATGTTTAGGGTGACGTACATTAATACGCATGTACGATTGATAATTATTATTTACGTGACTAAGGTATTATTTTAATTTAAAATTTAGTTACGCTATCATTTTAATTTATCAATCAACCAATTAAATAAAGATATATATATATATATATATATATTTATTTTTTATTTTTTTTTATGTATTGTAAATTTAAAGCTATTGTTTTTCACGGCTACCAATAGGTGATAGAATAGAAACCACACCAAATAATATTTGAGATCGAGGATAAGTTTTAGTGAACAATACATTAGAGAATGAACAGTTGCCTATGTTTATTAACAAAATAAACGTCTTAAAATAATTTAAAGATACCAGTAATAAGCCGATAAAAGTATATTATTATAAAAAGGTCGTTTATGTACTTATGCAACCAACTAAAATGCATATGTAAGTTTAGAGAATTTAAGAAGTATAAGTACCTGTAGTCTGTACAGTATTCATCACATAACTATTAACTTACTTTATTATCTACAAAATTAACAATATATATTTGAATTTCAAAATAACTTGTTTACAGCAGTATATGTTGTATTGAATTAAATATGAAAAATTAAAATATAGGTAACACTAATATTTTTTTCAGAACTTATAAACTCTTTAGTTTTTTCTATTTCACAAATTGTATAGTATTAGGTCCATAGACACATCATTATTTTGAATTTTAGTTTATCAGTTGGCAAGAAGACAATTTTGACTGAGTAAATTTGAAACAGAATTCCAGAAATGGTACATTTTTTGAAACACTTACTAAAAAATTATTTTTACAAAAAAAGTAAATATTATAAATTATTAATTTACTTTATGACATTACGTAAATTTGAAAACTGGAATCATGGGTACCAATATGGTTGCCAGACTTTTCGGATTCACCGGGACACTAGGTATTGATTTTCAACTTAATATCCCGTTGTCCGCAAAAAAGTATCTCAGGACGGTGAAATATCTCAGATTTTAAACTTAAGTGGTTGAACTAATTTTTATTTAATGAAAAAATCACTGACAAAAATTATTATTAAAGCAATTAATTAATTCTTGATTAACCGTTGACCATATTATAAAAATCATAAATGTATTTAATAAAATGTAGACAGTTTTCTTTAGTTTTAAAGTTCCTACTAGAATAATATTTGTATACTGAATAATATATATATATATATATATATATATATATATATATATATATATAGTGTGTGTGTGTGTGTGTGTGTGTGTGTGTGTGTGTGTGTGTGTGTGTGTGTGTGTGTGTGTGTGTGTGTGTGTGTGTGTGTGTGTGTGTGTGTGTGTGTGTGTGTGTGTGTGTGTGTGTGTGTGTGTGTGTGTGTGTGTGTGTGTGTGTGGATAATTTAATACCTTATATGAGTAGGTATTTTTGGATTCTAAGTTCCTAACATTTGTTATTTCATGAAATCACAATAATGGAAAAATTTTATGAAATAAAAATATAATTTTTTTATTTGAAAATGTTTATGAATATTAAAACTTAACTTTAAAAATTCGGCTTTTAAATCAAATCATCATTACAAAGTTGAGTATGATCATAAATTGTGATATCAACGAATAAGTTCAGTGATTTTGCAGTAAAAATTATTTTATATTCATTTAGACATTATTTTGAATTTAATTGACGTTTTATGTATACCACGTCGTTTTATAGTAAAATGACAATATAGTCTAACTTGAGATCAGAAATCATTTGTTTTTAAAAAGCACAGATATTTATAATGTTATCAATACAATAATTTTGCCAAAAAAAAAAAAAAAATATATATATATATACATGTATATACACAGAGAAACCGCTGAATACCGGAAACTGTCGGTTTCCAAAATATTGTCCATTAAAGGAGGTTCATTGTATGTGTGTTTATATATATGTGTGTGTGTGTGTGTGTGTGTATATATATGTGTGTGTGTGTGTGTGTGTGTGTGTGTGTGTGTGTGTGTGTGTGTGTGTGTGTGTGTGTGTATGCGTGTGTGTGTGGATAATTTAATACCTTATATGAGTAGGTATTTTGGGATTCTAAGTTCCTAACATTTGTTATTTCATGAAATCACAATAATGGAAAAATTTTATGAAATAAAAATATAATTTTTTTATTTGAAAATGTTTATGAATATTAAAACTGGTAAACCTACACGAAAATCAGGCCGCTTGAAATATTTTTTTTAACATTGCATTTAAGTCCATACCCGTAAAAAAAAGTAGACATGCGATTTCCGAGACACTTGATAATGACTCACGTTTATCTGTGTTTGGATAACCATAGATTAAAAATATTTAACAATGAACAATTTACTTCAGTAACTCGGGGTAAAAGTGTTACCCAAGCAACGTCGAAAAATGTAAGAAGTAAGGTGACTCATCAGAGAAAACGTAATAAGTAGGTACATTTAATTCGAACAATGTGCACGACAAAGTTTTAATAATGGGTATGTAGTATGAATGTCGTAAACTTAAACAACCCTAGTTTTTTTAGAAAATACATGCCATAAAATAATTGTATAGAAATACGACCCCTGATCGTTTTAAAAACGTCACAAAAGGCAATAAGCTGCGAACACTACTTTTATATTTTGTCAATAAAATAGCTCATACAGGATTTTTGTTTATAAAAGAGTCTAAATATTGTGAACTTTTGAAACACGTTCAACAAACTCCTCCATTAAAAGTACATAATGCTTCGATATTAAATATTAAAATAGTTCTGTTATAGAGTATAACGTCTTCACAGCATTAAAACAAAGAGTTGAAAATGTAAGCATTTGTTATTTATCTACTATATCACTAATCACATAACCTACTCTTAAAATGAACTTTAGGTATAGTGTTAATCATTCAGAATTTAGATTAAAGTATTAGACATTCGTTGCGAGTGTTTAAAATGTTTATCAAGAAAATGTTTTCAATAAGAATTTTATAGATATTAATACTTTATTCAACTCATAATACGTTGTGTTTTTAAACCTAAAAAATATAAATTTATATACAAAATTACGCATCATTTAGGCACGTAGGTATTGAGTTTACGCGTACATGAAAAAATCATCAAGTGAAATTTTATCAATATTTCACAACTCTATATTAACTATAACAAACTCATATCTAAATGAACTTAATACAAATGTTTAAAACTATATAATAACCAAAAGTTTTTTCTCGTGAAAAATGTGTACTTTTATATTGCACTTTCACTCGTTTCGAATTTCGTAAATATTTATGTCTTATATTTTTTAATGATAAGTGGGTAAATCAAAAACTATTGCCTATAATCTACTTGTAAATTTTCAAGTGACTAGTATACCTGTACATTGCATATAAGAAAGTCCATATCAGATCAGAATCGCAACGACTAATGTTACTTGTATATGAGTCGGATGTGGTTTCCACCAAGTGCAGACTTCAGTTCAATCAATTTAACTTAAATACTACACAAGTCATTGTTCTTTGAATGAAAAATTGTACATAATATGTCAGGAAACGGTCAACTGATAATAGACTAATACGAAAATTTACTCAAAAAAAATGTATCACTATGAAATTCACTGAAACGTTTACAGACTACCACTATTTTTAGAAATCTCGCCGAGGGTCATTACCTAGCTACGCTCATTAAAAAAAAATATATATTGTTTAGACAATTTAATTGATGAGCAAATCAGTACTTGTGAAGTGTATACCAATGGCGAATTTGAACGAAAATACCTGATAGGATTTTGGTTTTTGGGGCCTGCTAGATTGAAATATTAAATTCAAAGGTAAAAATTGATAATCTAAAATCTAAATCGACAAGTCAAATAATGTGAACAGATAATATAAAATAGTATCATTAAGATACAAGTAGGTTAATATAATTTATATTAGGATCGGACTTATCAGACTTGTCCAACTGTTAAATCCACCACCGGGGGTTACCAACATCAGTTTTACTTCGGACCCGAAAATTGAGTAAAAATTCTAAACACCGGACACTTTAAGTTCCTGAAATGTTATCCTTTAATCAAACGTATATGCTATTCAAAGAAAAAAAATCAATGTATTTCGTGTGTAAGTTAATACTTATATGTACATTTATTTAATGTAATAATGATATATATTTGTATTACTAGTAAGTATAACATTATTAAATTATTTATAAAAGTATTTATAAGTTTAAAATCAATTGACTTTAAATAACAAAGGTAAAAACTAAATTCTATGAAAATAATAAGTTACTTTAGCTTGTTTGAGACAGACCTTGGCCCGTAGTCTAATAACGTGTCAGGGCATTTTTTAATTCACGTGGGCTAGAAAAAAATGCATGCATATTAGACTTTCATTCACGCATAGTTTGAAATCAAATTAAGAAAACCATAAACATGTTCGTTATTTAGTGTATCTCGTATTTAATGGTTTTCCAATAGAAAAATAGTGAAAGCGTGTCCTCGTTCTCAAAAAAATATAAATATATTCACAACTTAGAGGTGTTCGTATCACATATGCATGTTCAAGCATACGGAGTATATTATCATATATATCAGTATCGATCGACGACGACAATGACGTGTCGTCGATATAGTTTATATCATCCGGCCTTTAGACATTCAGGTACAAACAGTCCTTGGATGTGCGGACCTGGCCGGTCGGCAGCGCAGCGTTTATCGCTATTGAGAGTATCTCGTATTAAGCGATTTTCCTACAGAAATTAGTTAGTCAGGTAAGCAGCGAAAAAAACTCATAGATTATTTAGAATAGGTATGCCGTGTTTAGAGGTTTTTTCAGTGGAAAATGCATGAAAACGTCTCAGTTTTGAAAATAAAACGTTTATGACTCAGCGGTGTCCGCTGAGAAAAGTCTTGCCGTGTCATCGACGTTGCCGTCGCTACAGCTTATACCTTCCGGCCTGTATACGTTCAGATACAGACAGTCCTCGGACATGCGAATCTGGTCGGTCGGCGGCGTAGGGATTCGTCAACGTATAGTCGGTGCGGTCAGGCCGTATCGTTATTTAAATTATTTCGTATTGAATGTGGTTTTCCAATAGAAAAGTAGGTACCTAGCCAAGTAGTGAAAACGTCCCCGTTCCCCAAAAAACAAGCTCATTATTCAGAGTAACTATAGAGGTTTTACAGTGGAATATTAGTGAAAACGTATCCGTGCCGAAAAGAAAACGTGCACGGCTCTGCGGTGTCCGTCGAGCGAGGTCTCGCCGTGTCGTCGACACCGATGCGGCAGCTTACCTTCCGGCCTGTAGACGTTCAGGTACAGACAGTCCTCGGACGTGCGGACCTGGCCGACCGGCGGCGCGGCGACGGACGCGAACAGCCGGTGAACGTGGTGCGGTCGGGCCGGCGGGTCCGGTATGCAGCCGGGCATGTGAGCGGACCCGTTGCGCACGCCGCTCCACGACGGCGGCGGGTCCGTGTCGGGAGGCGCGAACCGCAGATCGCCGATCGGCGGCCGGGCGAACGGTATGCCCAGGTACATCCAGGCGCGGTGCCCGATCTTGTTGAGCGGCACCTCGACGCCGGACACGACGCCCTGCCGCGGGATGTTGACGGCCGGCGCCTCGCGGAAACCGCCGCCACCGCCAGCGCGTTGCGCCGCGCAAGCGGCGCACGTGGCCAGCAGCACCAGCTGCACCAGCCGGGATCGACGGCCGGACGCCATGGAGCTGAGAGGCGAGCCGCGGTCGGATGAGATCATGATCGCTTATGTATATGTGTGTACGTGTCGAGTCGAGTCGAGCCGGACCGGAACTGACAACCGCGTGGTGTTACACCGGTGCTTGACGATGTTCGCGGTGACGACGGCCGTGGACTACTACCGTAGTGCGACGAAGAACGAAAGAGTCGACGACGATAAAACGTATGCGCGCGCGACCCGCCGCGACGGCACGGCCGCCACCGCCGCCGCCGCCGCCGAGAGGGCAGGCCGCCCCCACCCGCTGCCGGCGTGCTGCACCCCGCACGACGCCGCGCGCACGACTCCGGAAAAGAACTAACCCCCCGCCCCTGGCGTCGTCGGCGTTATGGGCGTTTCGCACGGAAAACGTATAACGGCACTGCCGACTGACGTGGTGGAAACAGAGCGAGTCGGTCGAGTAGTGATCCCGCGCGAGTACGCGCGTGTGGCGTGGTAAAAGTATTATTATTATTTATAGTATTGTTTTACTTACGCGTGTCGTATACGCGTGTTATGTCTGCACGTGGTTTTCACACAGATCGCAAAAAACATACGTGGTTTGTTCTAGTGGTGATTTTGCATCACGCCGCAATGTGTGCACTCCTCCGAGGGACACGGCCCACGCGGCTCGTCGACCAGTAACCTCCAGACGGGCGATTGAAAACTCGCGGATTCTTTGAAAGATAAATTAATATCTATTACTCGTCAAAAAGTTATTATATACGAGTATACCTCAAAGAAAAATTTAGAAAAATAAAAATGATTTTATCCCATCCTGGAATATAATAGACAAGCATTTAAAAGAGAATATAAACTCCAATATAATGATATCACGCTCAGTTTTCCGAAAAAGAAAACAATTAGACGATGAACTCGCAGTAACTTGTAAAAATGATGCTGAATCGTTATGTAGATGAACAAATTGTCCCTAATGTCTCAAGAATAAATCGTACGAAATATTGAAAAAAAAGATTAAAACCCTCAACAGTAAGGTATTATACGTGGTATAATACCTTACTATTGATGTTACAGAAGATAAACGTTTTTATTACACTGTCTTGGGCGGTTTTATTGAATTCATGTTTCTATATCACGTCCGTAAAGTTATTAATCACGTATGATTTCCCGATCTTATGAAGTCGTTACTAAACCATGTCTGCACGAACTCTCTGAACTACTGGTGAAACGCACCACCCTCCCGGCTCCCCCGCGGTAAACCGTCAGCAAAATGATTTGCCTAATGCGACTGTACGCGAGTAGCGCGGGATTCCGAACTCTTCGGTCGCCCCGCACCGCGCCGCGTATCAATGTTTGTACGATTACACGCACGCATGTAACGCACAACGGCAGTGTACAGTGCAGTGTAATGTGTATACTAGTGATGGGAATTATTCGAATATTCGAATATCAGAATTCGATACTACAATACAATACGTAACGAAAATTATTCGTTTACGTTTTGGCGTTTTATATATAAAACGTTTAGTAATAATATAATATGGCTTGTGGTGCATAAAGTCCTACGAGAAGTGGCTTAATTGCCAGTGATATTGACAACTCGAGTTTATTGTCTGTTGTATATTGACAGGGCAATTAAAATACAAAAAATAAAAATTATGCAAAATACTCGTATATCATAATTAAATTATTATTATTTTTCAATTAATAATTATTATTTTTGGTTTGAAATAATTTACGGACTTAGTTACAAGTAGAATCAAATAAATAGTATAAAGACTTATTGTGGAAAAATAGATAAGTATAACAAATTAGATATTGTAGCATCGAATACTGATATACGAATATTCAAATTATTTATGATAGAACTATTCGAATTCCTAACCTGACCTAGTGTATATTTGCACCACAATACGCGTCTGGCCGTAGGGTACACCTCCTGTGCGCGTTCCCGTCGCGGTTCCTGTGCCTTTTCGTACGCCGTTCTGTTCCGTTACTCGCCCCCGCGTTCTGTCGCCTCGGCCGCCGCGATTTCCGGAATCCGAACGTGTTATTATATGTACAAATACAAAGGGGTGTACGCACTTAGATATACATATATATATATATATATATATATATATATATAAATTATATTTAGATAGTATTTTAATTTTATTAGGTTAGTTTTTCTCCGACAAAAGCTGTTTTAATGTTTTTATACATATACAGGGTGTCTCACAAAGATTTACCCATTTGCAATAACTCTTGTGTTAATAAAGGGAATTCAATTCAATTTTTTTTTTTTTTTTAATGGCTAAAATTATCATAGTTTTAGCATTCTTAAATAAAACAAAAATTTGCTGAAAAACTCTACCAAGTTGTAAGCTATCTATAGATTTTTTGAAAATTTGAAAATTAAAAATTTATTTTTTTAGTAAACCATTGAAATTAATGAAAAAATCAATATTTTTTAGTCTTTAACGTCGTGAGTTTTATTTAAAAAACTAAAACGGGATTCGATCATCTCCATTATCTCTGGAGATGTTGCAATAGATACTTTTTCACGAAACACCCTGTATATATACGTAAATTATAGACACGCGGGCGCACCGCATTAAGTATATACTTAATGCGTATAAGATATGCATCCGTCGCGTCAAGCCGTCACGGCACGCGTGACGTGCGTAAACGGGCGAAGGGTGTGTGAACTAGCCGGAATTTTTCACCCATTTTTTTTGCCCCTCAGGAGCGCGACGTAAACGTGTTTGGTGCGCGCCGGACGCGAGTCCCCCGGTTTCGGAAAAATGTAAATTTAATTCTTCCCGCCCGACCGACCATTATACGAAAACAATAATAGTAGTCGGAATTATAATAATATTTGCACTCGACTAATTGCTTCCCGTGACCTTGGGGGGAGCCAATCACCGTATCGCAACTTTCCCCGCCGACCCCGACCCTCCCTCGGCGTGAGCTTTGCCCCGCGTGACATTCCTCTCCGGAGGGGAGGGGTCGACTACACGCTCAAAACCGATTTATGTCCGAAATACACGTACATAATATTATCTATACATATACCGTAATAGCTGCAGCGCACTGTGAGAAGGTCGTGCGCTTGACTGTCTAACAATGGTGATGCGATGCTAAGTAAAAAAAAAACAAAATGCGTAATGGTCACTACAACTAGAGTATAATATATGCATTATAACATCAGATTTTCACCAATGTTTAACCAAGTATGTTTTCATATTTTTCGGCTAAGTCTATTGAGCTAACGTAACGGCTAAACATATCGGTATTTATGCAGTATAAGATATCAAGCACACTGAAAACGGGTTACTACTACTGTTGCAAGTACACTGTACAAGTATACTGTACATCTACTCTTGCAAGTAGATTGGTCGAATAAGTTCAAAGTTACACCTAAAATTACTAAATGTTTTCGATATTTTTTTTTTGTTTACCATGTAACAATAAAAAAAAATAAAAAGCGTCATCTCTGTGACACGCTGCCTATCATAATATTACCATAAATAAGTCTGTATCAATGATGATTTCAGACTCAATTGTATATTAATACAGTTTGAACAAATTCATTAGATACATAAAATAAATAATATCACATGTCTTGTGAGTATTGATCATATATTATGTAGACTATTTGACTGTATTAGTATGCATAATATAAATAAACAAAATAGTAATTTTGTTTCTAATATATCAATCCTATCAAAAACCCTCCATGTATAATACAACTAAGGATTAATACCTACAAGTCTTGTAATAACTAGGAATGAGAATTTATGACAAGAGGTGAAATTGGCAAAATATGCATAAAAAAATGTCAAATACATAAATTCAAATCCATGAAATATGCATGAAAAATACTTGAATTTCATTTTTAATGGCCATGAAGCTTAATACCAAGATAAAATAAAATTCACCTGTGTCCTGATAAGTATAATTATATTATACTACAATTCAATATTTGAAATTTAAATTATTTACGTAGTATTCGATAATAAATGATTGGAACTATATGACCTTACTCATATATTAAACAAACAATATTGAAAACATTTAAAAAATTGTGACACAGAACTTTAAAACGTTAGTTAAATTATTATACGAAGTTTACGGAATCCACTGATTTCTTTTCAGTTTATTTCTACAGTAGAGCCTCGATAGTTCGGACCCCCGATAATCCGGTGAACGCGGTAATCCGGACGGCCCATAAATCTATTTAAACATGGGCAGTTTGTTCGGAATTCCCGGAATCCAATATTAATCGATGAAATATTTTTTCGACAATAACAATTTCATCAATTTTAGTACCTACTGTCCCTATTAATGACTAGCAATTATAAATCGGTCGTCACTCGTCAGTTCGTTTTCTTCTTTTTTGTCGAGTGAGAGGTCTTATCAATTTTATTACGTATTACTGTTACAATGGCTCCTCGTAAACACGTAACTTTAAATTTGGAACAAAAAGTTGAAATAATTTTTTTTATAATTTATTATATATAAGAATGTATGCATGTACCAATTTATGTATGTAGAATTTAAAATATTTGTAATTTTCTATTAATAAAGTCGGAGGAAAGAAAAATGTCTCAGTCAATTGAGTAGGAAAAACCTCCGGTAATCCGGACGAATCGCTAATCCGGACGAGGCTTGGTCTGAATTCATCCGGACTATCAAGGCTCTACTGTAATAACATTTTTAATACCTATTTGACAAAAATTCTGCAAATTTATATGACCCTACTCTTATACTTAAGTATCGACATTGAAGAAATTTCAAAAATCGTGATTCAGGATTTTTTTATATGCGTTTAAGTAAATTATCACACCATTTTAAGTAATAGATTGACTTTCAATTTTAAATATTCATTTTTTCATCAAATTGATTAATCCAATCATAATAAAACATTGGTTACAGATAAAACAACATGTTTTGAATCTGTTGATTAAAAAAAATCTCTTTTGCCCAACAAGAAAACTTTAAACAAATTTGAAAAAAAATATGTACCGACAATTAGACTAAAAATGATTAAAATATAAAAATGGTAAATTTGTATACTGAAGCTTTGCTCAGAATCGTTAAACTAAATAAATTATAATATTCATTTCTTTAAAATTCGATATACCTATCTCCATTATTTTGTCCGAAAAACAAAGAATAGGTATCCCTGTCCGAAGTATGCCCGGCTTTTGTTTATTCAAAGTTTATATTTAAAATACCAATATCATAACTATATTTCATATTCATATATAAATAATTTAAACGAACTAAGTTATTAAAATAATCATACATTTCTGCTGTAGATAAATATGTAAAATTGTATTAAATCTAATTTTTTCCCGATACCTTACAAGTTACAGGTGTATATAACTTAGGAACTGGAATTTTGTGTAGTACGACATACTTTGTGCAGTAAAAAATTTTAATGGGTAGTAATAATATCATAAATTAATTTATTATTTTAGTACCTATTTGTTTATCATTGTGCTTAACCAAAATTTGTATGAATGTTAATATTTAAAACTAATTAATACTAATACGAATTTGAAAAATCTCAATATATTGGTTTGTAGAAGAGTGTTTAATATTTTTCTTATCAGAAATTTCTAAAGATTAGCTCCCTTTCCCGGTAATATAATAAAAAAAGTGCAGTTCGAAAATGTTGATATTTTGGTCATAAGTTTATACAATGACGTTTCGATCAAATTTATCTAATAAGTTGGTCTCTTAAATTTCATTAAACCAACTATCACCGTGAAAACAAATCGTAAGCATTTCGTTATAGGTACAGACTTCAAAACACAGCAACCACTACCAGTTATGGTACTGTGGTAATCCTATTCAACCGAGAAAAGCGTAGTCCAATTTTTTTTTTTTTTTTTTTTTTTTTTCATTCTTTTAACTTATAAAATTTATTTTTCTGCTTATTTTTCACACCGAAATCGAGAGGACAACTTGACCCAGCGGTCAACATTGTTAATCCATTGAAAGTGAAATCGTGAAATCCGTGAACGAATCGAACATTTTCTGTGTAAAAAAGTAATGAAGACGGGCATCCTGTTTCAATTGATTAACCAGATTATAAATTAACGAATATCAATACCAATGTAATTAATTTTTATTCACACGAATGAAATTCGAAAAAGGTGATGGTTTATCGTTTTGCTTAAAATCACCTAGAAAACTTTATTTTTTTCTTCGCCGTGCGTAATTTATTCTGTTTTCATATAGGTACAATATATATATATATATATATATATATATATATATATATATATATATATATATATATATATATATATATATATATATAACGTGACAACATATTTTTTGTACCAACGCTAAAACGACTTTTTTTAGAATTAATATTTATTTGAATTTTTTAAAGCCGAAAAGAATCTGCGTACTACGGAGTATTACAAGAATGTTGGTATAGGGACCTACGTGCTATATTACGACTTTGCGAGGTCTCAGTCCAGCTTTGCTGCGGTGTATGTATATTGTATAAATTATTGTACGTCATACGTCATTGGCGCAACTTAATATATCGCGAATTATTTTATCACGGGCTATAGTCTACAATCATGCGATTCCGACGACGTCGATAATACCTGCTAGCTGTATTTATATGTGCCCTGTTCCGAGCGCGATTACGTTTACGGAATTTTTCGCACGCCGCATGAAATTATAGCTCATATACCACTACGGCCACGTTATTCTGTATGAATAATTAACCGCGCACTACATAAGCCACACAACGAAAAAGAAAACAATCGTTTCCGGCTAAAAACGTTTAATATAAATTTAAAAACACGAAAACACCCAACAAACTTAAAAGGACGTTAATACCCGCTATAATACACATTATAATCGCCGTCATACCAAAGACGCACAATACAAATAAAAGTATAGCAAATTTTCGTTTACTAAAACCGAATTTGTATCGTTAACATTGCCATCGGAGTATTTTGATTTATGACCAATAATATTGTCAAACTTAAAAAGGTCACAACGGTATCTGGATTCACATAATAATGGTATTTACTGTATTTTAACGTTAAAACAAATTATTAGTACCCTAGGTAGGTATATAAAATATTAATAATTGAATATTTTCATAACTTGCTTTAAAATTGAAACGTCATAAAAACTGAAGTATAAACAATTATAAACACTTGAAACACAGATAATTTTTTTAGACGTTAAAATTTATAAATCTACGGTGATATATAAATTAATATTTTTAAATGCAAGTAGTCTAAAATAAACGTTGATATTATTTAGTAAAAAAAAACTAACACACATCATAATATAGAGAACTAAACAAAATAATTATAGAAATTAAAGTGATTTGTACACTGCTTATACATATTGTAAGTTCATTATTGTTCATATATATCAATGTGTGAAATACAATATACGTATGATATGTACTCGACATACATCATGGTTAATAGAAATTTTTCTAGAAGTATCAAGTTAACCACAGTTCTTGTAAATATTCACTTTACATGATTTAAATTTCAACGGCATCAATTCCAGAAAAGATTGTCACATCTATGTACAAGTTTATATAGTCGATATAGACACCCTGTTAATTCATTTAAATACCGGTACATCGAATGTACATACGAATTTTTTTTTGTTATAACAGGGGGGGATGTAACTATGCAAACCGGATCGATGAGTGAATTGTGAAGTTCATGAGGATTAAGTACACAGAAATACGCTGGAATTAACAACTTGACTGCCATGAGACACAAATATGGGTCTCGGTATAATTCTATAAATTGCCACGATATAGTGACTTGTAATTAGTTAAATAATAAAAATTAAGTTTAATGACCAATGGAATGTTTTTAAAAAGATTTTATAAAATAAAAAAAGTAATACCTGAGTTTTTAGTTTTGATTTATTTTTCAAAATAAAAAAATACCGGAACTTTTCTAGTTTACGGGACACCCTAAATGTTGGCATTTTTTTTTCTGAAATATATGTAAATCAACGTTTTAAAAACGATGGTGCAAACCAAAATTGGCGCTGATCATTAGTTTTTGAGTTATCGCAATTTGAAAATGGACTTTTTTACGGGACTATACTAAATACGTACTTTCTATCAATATTTGAATGTTCAATATTGGTGCAGTTCCACTGTACCGATGACTTTTATGATGGTGTATAGAGTTCGAATCCCAATGTATAATTGTGATTTTTTGCACTTTTTCTCGGAATTTTTTTCCAAATTCATGTAAATATATAATACGAATAATTATTTATACCGTATTGAGCGTCGCTTCGCTCCGCAGCTCCGTTCGCTTTGCTCACTTCGCAAAACTCCCTTCGCTTGCTTCGCAAGCTCATGTCGCACCCGCTCGGCTACGCCGAGCGCATTCAAATCGATAGCAACCCTCGATTTGCTGTGCAACGTGGGGATGTTTCGGTTTGATAATCTTAATGTGTATAAAATACTGTGTATCTCAATATGGAAAAAAATAATAATAACAAATATTTATTCTACTTTCCCCCTCAACCTGAAAAAAAAAAATTGCAAAAAATCACAATTATTCATTGGGATTCGAACTCTATACACCATCATAAAAGTCATCGGTACAGTGGAACTGCACCAATATTGAACATTCAAATATTGATAGAAAGTACGTATTTAGTATAGTCCCGTAAAAAAGTCCATTTTCAAATTGCGATAACTCAAAAACTAATGATCAGCGCCAATTTTGGTTTGCACCATCGTTTTTAAAACGTTGATTTACATATATTTCAGAAAAAAAAATGCCAACATTTAGGGTGTCCCGTAAACTAGAAATATACCAAAATACCATACGTTTAAATATTTTTTAAAAGAATCTAAATTATTTATTGTATTTGATGTAATAAAAAATTATTTAGTCTGTAGTACTTACCTAAATGTAACAGTTAACTTTTCCGCAGGTGTAATGCATTTTCTTAAATTCGATTGTTTTTCCAAAAATGGTTGGATTTTAATATTTTATGTAAAATATATTTATTTTATGGTAATAAAATGTATCAAGGGACATTCGCATGTACTCAAAAAATTTAACTGGTTGAACTAAAAGTTTTGGGAAAAGTGTGTGGAATTCTCTAAATTTTTCTCTCTCTACAAAAATATCATTAACCCAAAATTGTTTTTCTTTTTTTTTGAGTTAATAATAAATATTTTATTAGTGGATTGGTTTCTAACAAGAAAATTTCATCGGCGACGTCCATGCTGCGTGTCGAACTGCAAGACAATAAATGAGTGTTATTTAACATTATCAACCGAAATCCGGATGAAGTCTGGCCATTTTTGTCGGCCGAATTTGTTCTCCGAATAATTCGGCAGAAGCTGTCCGAAAAATATTCGGCCGATACCGGGTCTAGTCTGACCGTTACTTTAGTTGTAGTAACCAAATTAATAGTTTACACATATACGCATTTAGAACATCTTTGGTTTTTATTAGTAATATTAACGTTTGGGTCAAATTAATGTTGGAATAAACGTATTCAGATAACAATTAATGTAATAACCATAGACCAGGTACTAAAGTATAAGGTCTATGCTTATAAATCAGTGAAAAAAAATATTTCTTGAGTGCTAATGATATCAATAGAAAGTGGCGACACTATAAAATCTGATTTTAATGTTAATATAATAAATGATGATATATTCTATTATATATCAAACAAAAAAAAAATGTTATCTGAGATCCAGAAATGGGTCTCATGGCAATCTAAGAAAGTTCGGTGAGACCCACAATTGGGTCTCGTGGCAAAATTGGCAAGTTTACAAAAACCTACATGGCAGTCAAGTTGTTAAATAATATGTCGTGAAAAACTGAACGGTGTATTTACATTTTTATATTACATTCAGTGTATTGCATATTTCAGCTGAATGTACGAAAAACGAATGTTTTGTGGCACGTACCTACTTATGCTTAAAAAACAAATACATACGTATTATGAGGGAAACTAAATATTTCGCATAAATATTCAATAGTTGTACATTTAAAAACATATCACTCGTGTTAAAAACGAATAAACTCGTTTTTTGATTATCATCATAACTCAATTGAACATGTAAAACAAAAGTACATTGACCTGCATCAAAGTATTAGTGAAATTCACTATTGTAATAATTGTGTTTACCTATGCATTTACTGACAATTGTCAATTTTATTTTTAGGTTATAAAAACAAATGTGAAATTCAAATTTCTAACAAAAGTTTAAATTAAAAATACATATTAAATTTGTAAAACGTTATCTCCATTTTTTTTTTTTTTTTGCTACTAATATGAAGCAGTCAAACAACACGGAGCATACCTATTCAATTTTATTGTATTGGAGGTAGTTTAAATATCTATAAATATTTCGCCTATATTTTCAAGTTGATACATCTTATAAGTAACAAAATTAAACTGGTACTCGTTATGAAATATTAATCAAATGTTGATTCTCCTAAAAACAAATGAAATTTCTATAAATATAATTAATAAAACAGCGAAACTGTTAATTATATTAAATTATATTCGAAAAAATGAAAGATTAATTGTTGGAAATAAAACAACCTGAATAAAGATAAAACACAAAACGTGTTTTTTCTTCGAATACTTTAAATCCGAAATATCGAATGAAAGATACGAACGACTGAGGTCCGCACACACAAAGGCGGTGACCGTGGCGTCGCGGCGACAAGCGGTTGTAAAAAGGTATGGGTAGGTACCTAGCGTATTTTTTATGTCTGGAAACGCACACTATGTAAGCGATAATTTACAGCAGTCAAAATGTTATTAACTTATTATAAACACGATAATACCCACATCGTACTCGATAAAATCGCGCGTGCAACGGTTTATTGTAAGAAATTTTAAACATAATGTTTGTACTTGAACTTGAAACACCAAACGAAATTATACACTCGCTGATTAACCATCGCTAGTTGCTACGTCAATATTCGTGTGTTGATATAATACAGTTTGACGATAAGTGCCGTCGTCAGTCTGTTTCTAAAGTAGTTCGGTGCATTTGCATTGTTATATCTATACCATCCCAGGTGACCCTAGTAAACGTTTAAGACGAAAAAGGTAGCCGGATGTCCTGACTGAATAAAACCCATTTACAACTTCAAGGAGTCCCATCGCTGGATGGATTCTTCGCTCAAGTCATCAGTCCCTTTTATTTTATTTTATTTTATTTTATTCTTACACTATTTCTATCTTTACAACACTTTTGCTTATTGTAAAATATTATATTTACAGATTGTATAATAAAAATTATACACACTTAAAAAAATATCTATACCAATAAATCACCAGCTATGACGTTGCTCGATAAAAAGAATAATTACATTGAACAACTAATCAGTCATGGATTCAAAAGGAGAACAAAAAGTAGATTATTCTCATCTTAGATTCCCCGAAAACGGTTATTTCAATAAAACCATAGGTAATGCCATTGGTAATCCTATGTGATATTTTGACACATGATCTCAATTATTTATGTCACATTACATACCTAATAAATACAAATCTGTAATACACTTTGAGTGTGTAGTTATTAATTTCAAGATATAAGCTATAGATAAGTACCTATAATAAGTAAAAAAAGAGGTATAAGTACATAATGTTTTATGCGATAAGTTCAAAAAACACGTTGTGGTATTCATTTTTGCCATTCCCTAAATCATTCAAATAATTATATTACACCAAATGCCAAAAATAATATCATAAAAACAAAAAAATAATCCAAATTAAAGTTTTAATATCAATCAAATTCTATGTACCTACATGTCTACCCGTTACACATTTCTCACAAAAAGTATACAATCGAACACAGCGTGTTTCTGTCTAATAATTAATTTTTGACATCAACACTTTTTTCGATTACCACCCCGATCTTGAGTAGAATTTCCGTTGTTAGAAATATTTCCTTGAAACGATTCTGAAATTAAAAATTTGTCTGAGATGGGGTAAACATTTTGTCAATACAGTACCGAGAAACTGCGCCCCCGCGACTCCTTCATACTAATAAGTAATAAGTAATCCAGTTATATAGCATAATAATCATACTAGGTATATTTAAAAACCAATGCAATATTTAGAGACTATAATACCTAGGGAATGATAATATATATTTTTAGAAAACAAATTGTTTATTAATATTAAATAAATATAAAAAGTTAATATATATATAGTGTATTATATTAATATTATAATACATATTAAACGACGTTACCCTGGCACTAATGATTTTGAATTTTCCAAAAAAAATGTCATGAATTGAACCATATGTACCATAAGTTTACCTAATATTACAGGCTACCATGTTCGTATTTCACAGACATGGATCTAGAAATTTGAAATGGGAGGGGGCTAATTTATATTTGCAGAAAGATGAAAAATATAATTATAGTGCACATCCTAACAGCAAAATGACTTTTATGAGAAGGTAATAGGTAGGGTTCGGGACTTATTGCACACAAATTGTAGGAAATATGCTTGCACATATATGCACTTGAAAAACCAAAATATGCAACTCAATATTTTTTTTGATGGCAATAAAAAAATTTGTTTTGTTCATTTGAATTAAGTCAATTTTTTTAAAATTATTATTTCTTAACAACAATAACACCATAAACTTTATTTTACTATGTATGTTTGATTTCATTTTCATCGCATTCTCCTACAATAAAAAAAAGGTTTGGTATTTTATTTAATATTAAATCTAAAAATAATGAATTGTTCACCTGTAAAGTTTTACTATACAATAAGACATTTTCTGATGTCACATTTAAATGCATGGCGGTAGTTGGTCAGCATATTTTTATAAATTGAAAATTAACGTTCCATATTTACAATATACTAAGTCATTCAATTTTAAATCTTCAGATGAACCCGCAAAACTTTCTTGGTCCCCAGATAAAATATTTGAAATTTGAACCATCAATTTGTAACCCTCATTTTTCTCCAAAGTACCATTTAAATGTGATTTTCTACCTATAGAGTTGCTAGATGAAACTTTTGGACAACATTAAAGTGAGGAAAAAGTTTCTCCACAAAAATAATAATAATAATAATAAACATCATTGTAAAAACATAAAATCATTCGCTTCACTCAGAATCTAAAATGCTATTGAGAGGAACTTTTCCTCTCTTCCTCTTAAATCATGCCTCCATGCTCCGGTCTTTCGTTAATTGTTGGTTGTTTCTGTAATTCCATTAGCCCGGCGTGCAGAATCAAAAGAACAAATGATTTTCGATTAGAAAAATCACAAGTGGCCACGTCTTAACACTAGCCTGCCGGGTAATTTCCATGGTGGGCCAGTCCGGCTTATTTGTAATAGATACCAGTAGATTAAATAAAGATATATCGAAAATAACTATAGTATAGGATCGGAAAAAATTCCTCGATAACCATGCCAGTCTCCAAATCTTATGAGAACAGTCGGTCGTGGGCGGCACAATACATCCATATTGCATCGGGTGACCACGGCAGCCAGGCATTGACTTAAATAGGCGTCTGGCTGCAAATGTTACCCATGCCACGGTGGCCGAGTGGTCAGCGCGCCGGGTTTGGGCGAGCTGACTCGTAGATTAGAGCCCCGCAACTGCGCTTCAGGGATCATCAGCAAATTTGACGGGCAACAACTCGCCCCACGCGTCACGTCACGCCTCTCTCTCTCTCTCTCTCTCTCTCTTTATCTCTCTCTCTCTCTCTCTCTCTCACTAGAGGCGTATCCAAAATTTTAGCAAGGGGGCTAAACACTTATAACAAAGTTATTAAAAATTGAAAACAAAACACTTATGCCATTCTTTAAATTGCATTCTCCTGGGAGAATTTCGGAAAAATAATTGTAATATTTTACGCCACACCGTGCATACATTTATATTATAATATTCATTTAAATAAATAAGATTAAATTTGCACAATAGCTGATTTAATTACATCAAATAATTTTTCACATAGTGTAATACCTAATAAAACTTGTAATTTTGTACTTCTTATAATATAATACATCTTGTCATTTGTCTAAACTCTAAATGACTGTGTTGCCAAACACTACAATATCCTTCCTCAAGATTTTACATACTAAAAATAATTTTTTACAATATCAAGAATAATATATATTTAACTAATGATTATTATTACCATAAATACTTTTTGATTTTGAAATAAGAAATTAATTTGAAAACGTATAACAGATTTAATAACAAACATAATCATTAAATTTACTATGTTTACATTTATTTCTTTTATTTTGTTCTTCCGGTGTACCAGCAGAGCAGTCAATGGAATTGTTAATATCTGCACTTTCTTTTAATGGTAAAGGTTCTAGTACAACCAGTTTATTGATATCATTTGATTCAAAAATGGACTCATTAAACTTAGTATTTAAATCTTCATAAAATGTATCACTCTTAATTATTTGATCAATGTGCCTTTAATAGTATTTACCAGAAATGTTATCTTTACAAATGTAAAAGTTATTTCCTATCACTTCATCTATGATGCATGCCTTCCATTAGAAAAATCTCTTATATACACAGTATTACCTATATTGAATCTTTTGTTTTCAATTTTCCCCTTATAATTTTTAATTAGTCTATTGTTAGCTAATTCAGAGTTTGAAACAAGTTTTGTTTTATCAAACCTTAGTATTACTTCTTTACCTAACATAAGTTAGGCTAGTTAATGTCCTGTTGTGGCATTTGCACAGTTTCTGTAGTATAAAATAAATACATGTTTAACGCAGATTCTAGTGAAATGTTTGGATTACTAATAATTATCTTTTTAAAATCTAATTTAAATGATTTTACTGCATTTTCTGCAGCTTCATTACTAGAAGGATGCCCAGGGGGAGAAGGTGTCTTATACCATTTATGTGACAAAACTTACTGAACTCTTCTGACATAAAGGGGGTACCTACCATTATCCAATACTATGGTACTTGGAAGTCCATACTTAGCAAATGATTCTTTTAATTTTTCAAGTGAACCTATTGTATGTGACAGCTCGATCAACTAAAAAAATGTCTGGCCATTTACTGTATGAATCTGTTAGTATTTAATACATACGATTGTCTATCGGTCCTGCATAGTCTATATGGATTCGTTCAAAAACTTTTGTTGATTGAGGCCATTTGTTTAATGCAATTTTAGCTGGCTCAGGACGGAAAGCTAGGTATACATATTTCACAATTGGCTGCTAATTGTTCTATGTCGGAATCTAAAGATTGCGCCTTAAGCCCCCCCCCCTTGGCTACGTCTCTATCTGTCTGTCTGTCTGTCTCTCATCCACTCTTTAATGCTTGCTCTGCTTTATGTCATTCTCGTCAAACTTGTTTCACCCCTGCCATCCAGCCCCAAAATATGACGTCGACGGTTATTACAATGATACTGACAGTAACCCACAGGTATAAATACAGAATGCTACGAAACTCGAATGAATTACATCGAAAGCATAATAAAGTCTTATCAATTGGCTTAGGTAGTTAGGTTCGGTAATTTGTGGGGATTTCAAAAAAATATATCCAGGAGTCGTTGTTGAGACGAGTACAATACTTACACACTGTTGTTAATGATAAATTAATTCTGGGATAGACCTCTACATTGCATTATGTTAGTAGGAGTATCTATCACTGTTTAAGAAATACCTGTTTTACGCCACTGCGTGCAAACGAAATATGTAAAACGTTTGAAGTAATTCATTATGGTCACTAAAGTGATTATTGGAAAGTACCACTTGCAAATGTTTAAGAGTGAAATTTTTTCCTATCAAAAAGTGTGCAAGTGCACAAAAATACACAGAAGCCTTTCGGGCATAAAGCATTAAAATATATAGTATTTATTTAAATAAGAGCTATATATATATATATAATCCTAACACAAATTAATTAGCAAGCGAAGTGGTAAATATTTTTTTTATTCATATAGGCCTATTAAAAAGTTTACTCCGCTCTAACAAAAACTGAAATGACGTCACTGGCGCCAACAGATCGGTAAATAACCGCTATAATTTTATTTGTCATACGAGCTCCTATAATATTAATTAGTATGTATTATAATATTATACTACAACAGTTTAGAACTATTAGGTAAAAAATAAACCAAAATGGTAAACCAAAAAAAAGTATTTTTTTTTCTTTATTTAAGAATTTGTTTGAGAGTATACGTATTTTAGCCAAGCATTTTTATTAAGCCTGAGAGTATACGCCGTATATGTAGTATACCTAATTGGAACACTACTGTATGTATTATTCTGATCCAATAATTTGTTGAAGGAAAAAACGTAGGAATTGAATGACAGAAAAAATAATACAACATCATAGAATAATTTTTTTATTAATATACGACTGATCAGAAATCATATTCATGTATTTGTATTGGAAATATTAAGACAAATAATATAAATAAAAAGAAACAAAAAGGAACCTTATATTCTATAAATGTATACATTTTGATTTACAATATGTACACAATGCCGTATTGTTCATGAAAAACAAAAAGAACGAGTATAAAAATGAGAGGGCTGAATACAAAATTAATTGAATATATTTTTTTTTCAACTAACATAATTTATAGTACACATTTTTACACTTTAAATATAATATAATAATATAATACTAATGTATATGATCACAGCATACGTCAATCATGTATAATAATGACAAACCTATTGTAATAAGGATACCTATTATTCATTGTATTCGAAGTTAACCTATATACAACTACATAAACCATTAAAACGACATGAGCTAGAGAGTGTTAACATAAATACAAAATTATTAATGTAATGTATATGAGTTACAAGCATCAAGTGCCATACGAACGCAAGATCCATTTAAGAGATAGTTGAATTTCAACACATAACAAATCACTAAAAACATTTAGTTATGTTACTATTACAATAATTACAAATTATTGACATCTATAAATTGTGAAAACACCATAATATTATTTTGAATATCTTATGAGTATAGAAGGAGGCCAAGTAAGACACATAATATTGACACGTACAAATATATCACACTCGAGAAAAATGACAATGTCTGAATAGTTTTGAAAACACAACAATACAAATTTTTCATTTATACAATAAGCAAATTATAATTAAATACACTAATAAATAAAACATTTTAATCATAAGAATCTTAAGTATTTACTACTTAAAAAATGTGGTTATAAACAATTATAACACACAAAAATGTTGAACAACTTGATTGGCCACCTTTATACTTGGTATACAAAAATAATAATACAATAATATAATTTATATAAATCCATGATTAATAACACAAATTTGACAGTAATTTTTTAGTATATTCTAATAGTAGTCAAGTACGAAGGATAAAAGTATTAAGATTATTCATTTTTCAACAGAAGTCAGAAAACATTCAACATGATTATAAGCATTTAAAAACTATAACATTTCAACAAACAAACATACTAAATTTTTGATTTTAATAATATAAATGATCTACTTTAATGTGAAAAGCTTGAAAAATATTGCTTAAAATAAGTTTATGGATATCATTTACTAACAGAATGATTGTTTCATATATAGTCAATAATATTTTTGAAAGTTTAAGTAATTTATAAAAAATTGTTTAGCAAAATGCTATACACACAAGATTTAACAGTTAAGCATGATTATTTACTTTTAACCCTTAACCATACATAAGTGAGATTTTTTTTTAAATGACCAACAACATTCTCAGTTTCATATTCATCAACAAAATTTTTCAGAGCCATATTGAAGTATACGTATTCTTGGTCATATAAAGTGAAATAAAAAGCAACATATAGATTTATGGCAAAGTTTTAGATTAATCTTCTGCAGTAACCAATCAGAAATTTAAATAAATAAATATAATTTAAAAAAGTATAGTAAAATCTAAAATAAATCTACCACATCAAACTACTTAGAAAATATTCAACTTTTGAATATGTGATTGAAAATTAAGATGATACAATTTCAAAGGTTAAAATGTCACTTCAATCATATAAATTAAACTGTAAGTATATCACCATAAAGCAATTTCAGGAAAAATTATCTTAACTTTCAAAAATATGCTTTGGCTATCTATAAAATAATCACTGTATGTATTATGACTAAAATTTTAAAAAATTTAAACATTTATAGTGCCTCTGAACTTCTGAACTATTGTTTGAATACTTCATAAGTGGAACATTTATGAGCAACGGTTATTGGATTACAAATACTAATATGCGACATATGTTATAAAATGCATATTTCAAGCACGACAAAAAAATTTATCTTAAAAACTCAATGGCAATTTGGCATTAAACAAAGTATAGACCTAATTACTTATGAATTATGAAAATATAATTACAACATGTTTTTATTCTAATTAAATAGGACATTCTTTCCCCTATATATTCAATAAATAAGAACTATTATTACATCATATTACTGGAACCTTATATTTAATGCTTTTAAATACTAATTATAGTCCAAAATTATAAAAACTTATCATTCCAATTCATTAACAAGTATAATTACAAGAGCTAACATTTATTTTTATTTATTATTAATTATATGAAATACAGTGTTTAGAAAATTTCAAATTAACATAACATAGAATTATTATTTAAATTCTAGAGAGCTTAAATTATAAACAAATAATTTAACATTATCTTTATACTTTCAGATTACAATACATTTCAGCTAATGGAGGATCATGTTTAAAAAGGTAAAGAATAATATTTAATTTAATTTCTTAAATCCTGAATAAATTAATTAAAAATTACAATTAAGGGTTATCACCAGCAGAATAAGTTAAATTTCGTTTAATACATACTAAATTTTAAAAACAGGAAATTCATAAGGCTGTATTAGTGTTAAACATACAAACTGAACAGCCAGTCTCAACTCTCAATCAGTCTCAATTAAATTATTTGAATTATAGGCAATAAAATATTAAAATTCACAATGCATCAGAGAAGAATAAATCTATTTAGGAACGTTTGAAAGTAATTAGGATATAATTATTTAAATAGATGTAAATGGTTTGTAGTAGGTTCAAGCAAATGATGTAGTCAAAAACTTTAATTGTAATAATAGAAAATCCAATAAACGATGAATGCGAACAAAAAACTGAATTAATTTGAATATTTTTTACAAATAAACAGTAAATTATAAAAAAAAAAAAAAAAAAAAAAAAACAGAATAAAATAAAGAAAATTTAATCAAACTAATAAAAATAAGAGATAAATTTAGTCAATAGCATTGTGAAAACAGATGTAAAATCCTCTGAAATTATATCTAATTCATTTGCTCCTATCATATTAGAGATTCAATTGTAATTCAATTATTAAAGGACTAATAGAGGTTACCAATATATTTGTCATCATCAACTAATGAGAACTCCAAATAATTTAATTAATGATAGATAATAATAATTTCAAATGATCTTGAATGTTAAACATTATTAATTTTAATTCATGTCCTCCAAATTAATATAAATATTGCCATCAAAATGGGTTTGCAACTATTATTACTCATAATTATTAAATTGTCCATAAATAATTTTAGCTATGATAAAATTGTGAATACATTGGAACAAATCTAATTTATCAGTTTAAGATGTATACAGTATATACAATTTATTTCTGGTTTCCAAAAATATTGAAATCACATTTAAGTATCTATAACAACATTGGATTATTATGTATTTTCCTATTTACTAATAAGAATAATGATTCTTGGATCATTGGATATTAAGTAAATAAGAATAATACAAATCAGAAAAAATATTTTTCTTCAGCTAAAAATATCTAACGTTTTTTTGTTATTTAAGTATTTTTAGTTTAAAAATGTAGAATTTATTATTTAATAGTATTTACTGTGAACTAATGCAATTATTTATTCATTATTGTATACTTTAATATCGATATAATATAAAATTCCAGTTCATTGCTTTGTTTATAGAACTAGATGATATATCAGATTCTAATAATTTACTCTTTGATTAAATTTAATTATGCATCTTAAATAATTTACAGTTAAATTAAAATTTGTCCAAGGACTAAGTTATAATTTGTTAGTCGAACAATGCATTGATTTTTCAAAAAAAATTTAGAGATCATAATAAAAAGTTTATGTAAGAATATCAATAGTTTTGTTTCAATAAGTATGTAGTTGAAAAATTATTTGAGACAGGATAATCAAGATCATAGTTTCTGCTTAAAATGTTCAACTATTGTTATGATTGACTCTCAAACTAGTATTAAGTCAATTTTTTAGAAAGACAGTGAGCATTGTATTTTTATTTATAAATAAAGGTTTATGGCAAATGTTCATGAATAATTATCAAGAAAATAAATAAAAATTATGTATAACAACCAGTGGGTTTCATCAACTATCACTTAATCAAATTTAAAATTAAATATATTTACTTAAATGAAACTTCTATGGAGACACTTTAAAGGTTTAGTAGTAGAAAAGTTTATTTACACGAAACGAATAACATTAATAGGTACCCTCCAATAGAGCCATCAACATTCGTATGAATAATGTTGAATAGTTTGAGAATTATACACATCATTTTGCTCAGGTTGCAAATGACAGACAACTGTTTGTCCATCTAGTACAGCAATTGTTCTGGCTGTTTGTTCTTTAAGCTGCTGCCTAAATGCTGCATTAAGAGCTGTATGGAAATTATGAGTTTCTGGATTTTGTGTAGGCGCCATAATGAGAGGTCTATGGTCACCATAACTTTTTGAAGATTGACGACTCATATCACTATTTCGCCTATTATCTTCATCACTCAAATCAGACACAAGAGCAGCTTGTTCTCGCTCTCGTTCACGTTCACGTTCTATTTCTTCATACACTGGATCATCTAGTCCAGCTGAAGCTGATATACCACCCATTATTTCAGAGTATGTATGATTCCATGGACTAGTAGCTCTAACACCACTCACTCCGACATACTTTTTCGGTGAACAATTGTTATCAACAAAACCATCACCAATAGTATTACATCGAAGTGAACATATTTTGGGAGTTCCACGATTGCTATGTACATATGTTGGTTTATTTAAAGTAAAACAGTTATCTTGAATGTTCGGTTTACTCTAAATACAAATAAAAATATTTTTATATTCAATTAGATAATTATTTAAAATAACATTTCAATTTAAATAAAACAATTCTTTGTGTACCTGTGATGACTGTTTATGAAGAGTACCACTAAACACACCAGAATTTTTTGGCAATTTGGTTCGCGAATAGCTTTTTTGGCAAGATCGAGAATATGGTAACGTCCCACCACAAATGACAGATCTTTGATCTTCATTTGACATTGTATTATCCAAATTGGGCATATCTATTTCATTTTGGATATCAACAACTTTTGTCACTGCATGCCGATCATGAGGTTGATGAAAAGTCTATAATCAAAAAGAAAATTTTAAAAATGTCATTAATTGTAAATATTTATTATATATAACTATAAATATTCATAATATCAAATCAAATATTCAGTAAACATACATTCATTCGATGAGATGACAAAGAACGTGGAGTTGAAGACTCCGCTATACTGCCTTGACTGTTTTGACCAACAGATGTACCATACAGACTAGTTCTCTGATTTTTATAATTTAAATTCATTTCTGGTGCAGAATTTATTAAACAACATTGCCATGGTAAAAACGAAATAATAGTTAATTCCGAAAACACCTTATATACCTATAATAATAAATAAAAAATGTTAATTTGACACATAATGTTAAATGTATGTTCATAAAACTTACAGAATTATTTTTAATACAGTATAGTATAATTATTAACAAGCCCTGTGAACAATTCACTCCAGAAAATATATACAACATAAATGTAGAATATGATGCTACATAAAGAAATGCTAAAGTCCATGTCAATGTTATGAAAACAAATAATAAAATAGCACTTTTCAGCCACATTCTATAAAATTAATACAATAAGAATTAAAATTCAATTATATACATATAATAATAATTTAAACACTATTGACTTACTTTAGTGATGTTATTTTAACATTTTCTTTGCACTTGACAGACATCATATTAGAATTACTTTTAATAATATATAATGATAGACATAGAAAGACTAGATTTACCTTTAAAAAAAAATTAAAATAAATACAGATATAAGATAAAATAATTTAAATATTAAACTGTGTCAACTTAATTAAAAAGATAAAATGAATGACTTACTGAAACCACAAGCATAATACTATAAATAATAATAGTATTTGCATGCAGGCAGTAGGAATTATTCGTGTTATAGATGTATGGATCCACATAACAAGATACAATGACAACTGTTAATGGAACTCCATAACCAAATAAATAATATAAACGCATTTGTAATTTTTCAGAGTCAAATGCTTCGATTAATGTAGCATATAAATGAAAACCTAAGGGCACAAATAACATTTTTTTAGTAAATAACATTACATTCTTCAATAATAATTTACAATACATAATAGAACATTCATAACTAATAATTAAAACAATAATTCTAACAAACTGTGTACTTAGATAATAACTTATTTCAATTCACTAAATTTTTCAACACAAATCTTTGAAATTTTTTTTAATCTTTTAAATAATAATTTTCATTTGAGAATATAATAAATGAAAACACAATGTTATAATGTACAACATGAACAATCCTAATATTAAAAATAATAATAAACAACAATTACAAATTATACTTCAAATTAAATTACTAAAAATGTAATCCTGAATACATACTTCAGAGTATCATAATACCAAAAGTATTAAATGATTGCTGAGGCTACGAAAATTTAAAATAAAATTATATTAAAATAAATAATTAATACTTTTTAAACATAATCATTTTTGACATTATAAAGACAGAACTCAGAAGACACTAGGCATAAAATTATTATAAATAAATTACTAAAAGTTAAAATAAATAATATTTATAATTAAGAAATTTGTCTATACCACTATCAATAAATATCATAATCTTAAATGCAAGAGAAAGGAAAGATATTTATGTTTTAACTGTACGCATACAATTGGTAAAATCAATTAACTTTTTATTAAAACTTTTGTCTCATTATTGACACAAGATACATTCACTCACCACCTAAACATAGTACAGTTTAATTAACTTTGAAAATCACTATGATTAATTCTATTTTTATAACTACAGTTATCTCTTATTTTTTAACACAAATATAAAGTAAAATTTCAAGGTATTTGGTATTTTCCATAACCATAAGAAATAATAAAAATTTATTTTATAATAATAATAGTAATACACTGAATCTATTAACTATATCTTTCTATACTTTATTAATGATTACTTAGTTATATCATGTAATCTTCAAAAAGCTAAGTACAAACCTTCAATCAACGTCCAAGTAAATGAACACAATAACAAAATATGTAAAATAGCTGCCATAATTGTACAAATAAATTCAATATTTTCTTGAGTGATTCCAAACATGAAAAAACATTCAACCAAAAATAGGCAGAAAAATATATTCTTCAAAATAACTGTTCGATTTGACTGAAAAAATAAAAAATATATAATTATTGTTAATTTAAAGAAAAAAATTGTGTTTAATTTCTTTACCTTAACAGTTAGTTGAAGAGTAATTGCAGCTAAAAGAAAACAAATTCCAGAAAATATACAACTTATGTACATGACCATATTATTCGATGCAACGCTTAAAGGTTCACTACCAGGACTTTTTAGGTCCATTAATATAGCAAAATTAGTCAAATGATTACATTGACATAATGTATGAGTTTGATTAGTATATATAACTGAACAACCTTCTTCAGACCAACCACTGTAAAAATTTAAAACAATTAGGATTACAAGTATGTAATATTTCATTCTAGCGAACACATTATTTTTGAAGAACTATAACAAAAAGTAATAACTAAACAAAGTTAAAATATTTATTCCAAATTTCAAAATACAAATATTATAGCCATAAAAATTTTTGTTTAAAAATTATTATTGCCAAAATAAAATAAAACTTTAATATTCAAAACAAAAATGTTGAATAGTTGAGTAATTAATATAATTTACAATACTTACTTCTCTGTATAATCCCAGAAAACACAGCTAGGATTACTAACGTTATCAGTCTGAAGATGTTGAAAACATAATGTAACTGGTTGATTCAACTGAATATGCTTTCCTTTACCAAGGGATGCTGACACAATTTTGCTATTGATTATGCGTATGCCGTGAGGTGATTGAGGCTGTAGTATATTTTCTAGACTATCAAATGCTATATAAACAAGCCTTATTAATCCAGATTCGCTATTTTCAAGGAGTGCTGTTTTGTGCAATTGCAACCAAGTATTGTTCATAAAAAACACATTATTTGATGTGTACGATGCAGATGGAAAAACTTCAGTATCAACGTTTTGTGTAGATATAACCCTTACACTCAACACTGAAAAATAAAAATAAAATTCATAAATATAAAATAGAGGAATAATATTTTTTAATTATTTACAGATATTTTGAACGGAATGAGTAATTGTTTTTTCTTTCATCATAATATCAGCAAGTAGAAATGAATTTTCTTCTAAACCAATCAATAAATTTGTTGCCACACGCATTTGTTCACTAAATGTAAGATCCTTCCAAGATGGGTATTGAGAAGCATTAAGCAAGTTGCTACCTATTCGTACTACACATTGTAACAAATCAGTAACCATAGCTTCTTGTTGTTGCTTATCAGGAAATGTGACCATATCTTTTTCCATTTTTTGAGCAACGTCCCGCAACATTTTTGTTGTTGTCATCATATCACCACCATATAATGGTTTACTATCAGTTACCTGTAATGAAAATGTTTTTCATTAAAACAATAATAATAACAAGCTTGTTAGGTATTTTCAATTAAGTTATTGAAATAATCAATATAAAAACTTTTAGAAATCAGTTTAATTGGATGTTACAAGTACTTTTAAATACAAAAAATGATATTTAAATTGCTTTTTTGTACGCTGTTCATGTGATTTATCTTTTAAAACTCTAGCTTTGGGATTCCCAATCATGTGCCTCAAACTTAAATTGAATTATTTAAAATATAAAGCAATCATGCATAATTTAAACGATTTTTAAGAAAAAATGCTTTTATCTAAAATATAGTGTGTTTAACACATAATTAATATTGAAAATGTTCAATTTTGTATAGAATATAATGCATGTATATAAGATTGTTTGGTTACAATAGTTATACCCAGCTAAAAAAAAAAAAAAAAAAAAAAAAAAAACAGATTTTATAAAATACAAGTATTAATTCATAATATGCTACACTAGGGTACCTCCAGATTTTTAATAAGTCCCTTCGGGTACCATAAATCAAAAAGATTGGGAACCTCTACTCTAGCCGTAACAAGATTTCTTTTTTTCGAACTAAATATAAAACAACTATAAAAGGATGAAATATACATTCTTCTAAATTCTTCTAAAATAATCTAAGACACAAACAAGTTATTGATAAATAAATAAATAATTATATATATATATATATACCTGTGATAAGTCATTTGCAATACTTATTATAGAATCTCCTTGGTGAAGTCTACCTTCTAAGCTTGTTAACCATACTGAACGGCACTCGGAAAGATCTGGTGTAGGAGGTGATCTAAATGTCACACCTTTCATAAAAGTTAGACAACGCCATCTATAAAAAAAATATATATACTGTCAAACTACCATATCAACATAAAATATTAGAAAGTTACTTAAATTCATTAACAATAGCTTTACCTAGCAACACCAGCAGCACCACCAGGACATGGCTGTACTGCTTCTTCTCCTGATTTGGTCCAATTCCAAAATAAACTTCTCGATGTTTCAGAAGGACATGACATTGATTGTAGATCATCCATGCCATCAACATCAATTATACTTAATTGTGGAGGTAAATCACTAGTAGGCACTACCCATTCAGTCGTTATTGCACCAGCTATAAATTAAAAAATGTACACATATGATATTTGTGTTTGAAATTAATATTATTTGATATTTGAAATAAAGTTAAATGGGCACCATTTCCATAATTTAAAATTACCAAAACGGTGCATTAATGTTTAAATATCTAAGAATTAAATTTTAAAACTAACAAATATAATTTAAGTACATTAATTCAAATACATATTTTTTTTAAACAAGTAAAATAGTTTTATAGTCCGAATATATATATATATATTTTTCTTTTATAAGATAATTTAAATATATAATATACATTTAAATTCATAAAAAAGTGTATTTTACATATGCCGTATTTAAGAATTAGGAACACTTACGGGATTGTAAATGTTGCTCAGGATCAGTCTTAGTAATATTTTCTTTGTAATTATTGATAACAGACACTTCAGATGTTGCTGTAGTACTTGTGCTTGTGGTAGTAACTGAAACTGACACAGGTTCTTCTTCACTTGATCCAACTATATCATCTAAATGTGGAGATGACAAAATTGGTGGAATTGGTGTTGCAGGTTTAAGAGTTAAAAATTTATCTGCATTCCAAACACTGGGTTGGGATGTTATTGACCATGGTGGATTTGGTCTTAATGTTGTCGTTGATAATGATGCTAAAAAACAAATAAATATTATATGGAAAACATTTGAAAAATAAAATCATGTATTTATTAAATATACATATTCATAAATAAGACTTCTACATTTTATTTTTATTTTTTGAGGAGCATATCACTGAAAAATAATATTATATATATACCTATGTCAATAAAAAAATATCAAAATATTTAATTACCAGGAATGCAATGGTATTGTGCTTCCAGATATTTCATGGTACCAGGACATGGGTCGGAAAATAAACTTGTATTTGCTTGAATACTGCAGTTCCTTTTTTCATTACACCTATAATAAAAGTAAAATATGCATCACAAGCTTAATTTAAAAAAATATTATTTATATTAACCTTGCTTGTAATAAAGGAAATGAGTTTGTAGACATGCAGTTGACACTCCAATCTGTATTGCCATGGTCATTGCAAACAGTAATAGAATATCTACCATATATCGCCCTATCCAAATGAATAATTTCACCATCTTTACATTCCAGTTTAAGAACTTTTCCTTCGCAGGCGTAAACAGTATCATAGCGAGAAGTATCTGGAAAATTAATTTCAATGATAAAAAATTTAACTAATTAATTTGAAGACAGTGATTATAATAAGTATACTAATATACTATGATTGTTAAATAAAATCAACGTTCATAGTATTAAGGTGTCTGTATTGATACAGAACTATGTAATATCAATTTGGTTTCACAGACCTTTAGCTAAGATGACAGTAAACAAGGCAGTCAACAAGAAGAATACAAGTTTTATATTTGCACTGCTCAATCTTGCCATCTCCTATTTGACACACTGAAAATAAATAAAACAAATATTATTAGTAAAAAGTTAAAAATTAAATTATTATAAAAATGTAAAACAAAATTGCATTAATATGTTAATAAGTTTGCTCCACAGCACATTTGATTCATAAAATTAATCTACATGTGTATTGATATAAATATGAATAAAATAAATTTACTTATGTATACATTTGTATGCCAACATAACAAAATAATAATAATTTAATTAATTACTGCCTACATACGAAATATACAACCTAAAATATGTAAATTTAAATTTTTTTGTTTGTAATTAAAAAGTGGATAAAAAAGAATAAATTATTAAAATAATTATTATAAAACCTATTACTTTTATTGGATCTATCAACCCAATACTTTTATTAATGCATAAACATAATTATAGAAATTATGACCAATAACCATTTAAATTTAAGATCAAAAAATATATGTTCATAATAACTTACTAAAATATTAAAAAGAACATATATTGAGTTTATTTCCATTGTTTTAGTACTTCAAGTTACCTACATATTTAAAATTATTAACAATAAATGTTGAACCATTGATTACACTTTGGTTCTCTGAACATAGAAAACTTTTATTACCAACATATTCAAAACATGTTTTTTCAATCTACATCCTAAGTTGTATAATGATTGAATAGACAAATTATGTTTAACGCACATTTTAAATTGAAAATTTATGTAAAGACAGTCAATTCTATAAAAATCATATCAGAATTTACTTAAATACTAATATCCAGAAAAATTTTTGAGTAGCATTTTTTAAAATTTTATGAGTAGTATTAAGAGTATAATATGAGTAAGGTCATGTTAAATTTTTAAGTTTAAGTATAAAAAATGTAATATATTTTTAATTATTTTCAAAACAAGAGGTATTTTCAAAGTTGTATTTTTGGCTCTCAAGTTGTCAAATTGTATTAAAACTTTTATTAAGTTGGTAACAGAACGTTATTAATGTATAGTCATTTTTTGATAATCTGAATAAAGTCCAGTTCCCCCAAGTTCCAATCAGCAAAACTCTACTGTATATAATATATACATATTTATATTAAAACTATAATAATTGGAGTTAATGTACATAACTTAAAAAAGAGCACGAATAATATTTAAAATTAACTAATATAATTCCAAAAATGTATTTTGTTATTACAAAGTAATATTTTTCTTCTCTTCAAAACAGATTTATTATATTTTTAGGTACTAACTTATTTTGTTTTATTTTTAGTATCTATTTAAGCACATTTTAATAATGAAAATTTAATTTTAATAAAATTTATAAAAATTATAAAGAGATAAACTAGTTTTGTCTTAAATAACAAATATACCAGATAAAATTTTTCCCACAGGTTATTCGCATCCTGGGATATTGGGCACAAGTTACCCACTAATTTAATAATATTATTTTGTTGATTTCGAAAAGATAATCAGAACTATTGTTAAATTTCTGATACCAGGGCTTAGCAGATTAGCTTTATTTATTATATACAAGGTGAATCAGCGTTATTTGACAAATGCAACAATTTTTTTCTACTGAATATTTTTAACTTTTTTTGTTTTAAATAAATACTTAAGTCATGCACTACAACTAAATTACATTTCCTATATATTTATTTTTTAGAACTTTTGTCTTACATACAGTAATTTTCAATTGAATCCATGAATTTTCTATGATAAATGGCTGTTCAAAATGTTATTTATTTTAAGATTTTTATCATCACACGTGGCATTAAATGCATAGTAATTAAATAATAGAATTTTATTGTTCTGTGATATTATCACATTGATATCTTAATAGGCATAGAATATTTTTTCGTACATGATTACATGTGAAGATTAATCGAAATCTCTTAATTAACATTGATAAAACATACAATAATTTTAATTATTAAATTTGCATTATCAGAAAGTTTAAAAATCATAAAACTTTAATAAGATATATAAATACCACATGTTTCTAAAAAAACCAGTTAACAAAATGACTATTTAATTTTTTTTTTTTTTTTTTTGAATGGTTAAATTATAATTTGTAATATTAGTCAAAAAAACACAGTTGAAATATTATCATGACACATATCGTCAATATCTAACAATAAGTAAATTATATCATAAAAGTATTAAAGCCAAATAGATAAAAATTGTAAAATTGTTTGTATAATGTTATTGCTATATTGTACTAGTGATATTATTTTAAAACACCATTCATTCATACAAGTGTATACTAAAAAGTTCACTTTCAAATATGCTGGATGCTATTCGTCATATTTATACCCTTCTCTGGGACGTAACTTACTTATTAAAAAATAAATGGAACGCACATAGTGTTCTCCAAGTTTAAGGTACTCATTTACAGTGACAATAATACAGACATACTTCAGCTGCTATAAAGTCGTCAAGTCACTAATCATAAATCAACATTGATTATATGTTAATGGAAATTTAATCAAAATCAAAAATATAATTTAAAATAACTTGCAGAAGTAGGTAGTAACAATCAGATCAATTTTACAAAAGCCATAATATTTTTCTTAGTCAAGTAGCTTTATTCACATTCATTAGTTTAACTTAACATGATAAATTAAGAAACAACTTAAGTCATTAAAGTGCATTTCAGTGTTTTGAAGAAAATTAAAAATAAATTAATTTAGATACTATACAAGATGAAAATAATAATTTTTACATTAATTGTAAGTGGTTCTCAATATAAAACATTCTCACAAAACCAACATTTAAGTATTTTTATAATACCCATTTTTAATTATTAGGTCAACTAATTAAGTAATAGGTTTATCTTTATCTTTTCTTTCAACTTTTAATTAAAATATTAGAAATAAGCATTACTACAGAATTTTTTTTTTTTTATTAATTTCTACATTTAAAAATGATAAAAATGAAAAATAACTGAAGTACCTAAATTAAGTAAATAAATAATTGAAAACATAACAATTATTTTTGATCTTAATACCATCTAATCTTAATAATTAAACAAACAAAAAACTATCATAAAATAAATCAAAATTAAATTAAAAACGATATAATACCTTAGTAGGTAATAATAATTTTATTTACTACTAAAATGAATAGATGGGGAGGCCAGTGCCACAATTACCTATTCACTAGGAAATGCCAAATATTTCTACTATACACAGTGGCGTAAATGCATGTTATTATTACATGAAGACAGTTCTAGAACTACTATTAATACTAATATTATTACTATTTGTAAAAAATAATAATGAGAAACATAATTTAGGTGATTTTTATCACTAGTGAAAATTATTAATATACTATCACCTTATTTTTTTATTTTAATACCTTAATAAAAAACAATTAAGTTATTATTTCTTCAACCTGTATTGATTTTTTATTAATACAAATGTTTCTTTTTATACAGCTTTCAGGTATATTCAACTTATTTTCGTTGGATACATTTCTGGTTATAAAATCAATAAAGAAAAATGAGAGTAATTCAAAAATATGCAAAAAGGACCAATGTTATTTACCCAAAAACGTTGTTATCCAAGTATATTAAAAGGTAGGTATAATATTATGTATTTACGTCCTACATACAAAAAAAAAACCTTTTGAAATAATAAAGATGAAAAAATACAAAATTAATACTTCTTTAGGTATTCATTTATGTACAAATTAATGCAAATGACTATTTAAACTTATTACATACAAATTATAAGTTGTAATTTAATAGTTATTCTTTCTACAACAAACTAGGAAATACATTTTAAATATTTTGGTACTTTTATTCAATAGTGGGAAAACTGATAACATTTTCATTTTAGATTCTGAGTAGAGCAAATCTATTAAGTTTTACAATGATATTTATTTTTATTTTATTTGTTCAAATTATTATTTTTTTCTATAAAAACTTTTTGGTGCCTGCACTTAACTTTGCCCAAAAGTTTCATCCAGTATTTCTCTAAATCAAAAATGTCATCTGGAAGTTATTTTAAAGAGGTCATTTTTCTAGGCATGAGAAAAAAACTGCTTAAAAATTGATTGAAAATAGTAAAAATTTGCCATAAACAACAATTGCACTAAATTGATTTGTTATTTAGTCATAACAAGAAAAGTAATGTTGCTAGAAACTTGAAAATTTCATCATATATTAATGACATATTGCTACATAGATACTTTACTAGTTAAAAAAAAAAAAAAAAAATTAGCAACTTTTGGGCTAAAAATAAAACTTTGAATACACCTTGTTTATCAATGTTTATCTCTAGTAGAGATTCTCTACTAACATTTTTGTTATTTGAAAAAAGTTCTGAATATTTATTTAATATAATCATACACATATACTTAGCAAATGATACTGAATAAATTTCAAAAATTGCGACCCAAGATATTTTTATAATCTTAAAGGTAAATCATTATACAATTTTTATGTAATAGGCAGTTTTTACATCAATTTTCAACTTTAAATGTTTATTGAAAAAATTGGTCCATCTAATCATTATGAAACTTTTGATACAAATAGAACAACATTTTTTGAATGTTCTGTTTAGAAAAAAAACCTATTTGTCAAACTAGAAGACTTAAAACAAATTTGAAAAAAACCTACAGACATTTAGACTAGTAAAATAAATAAACTGGTAATTATATAAATATTTTAAATAGTGAAATACATAAATGGTATATTTTTATATGGAAGCTTTGCTCATTATCGGTTAACTAAAGATCTGATTTATCCATTTCTTTTAAATTCAATACACCAATCCCCATTATCTTATCTGAAGAGCATATAATGAATATCCATGATGCTAATTATGTCCAGCTTTTTAAACTCGTATGACTTTGTATACATAAAATTTTATCATATTTTATTGTGTTTAACTTAATTTTTTAAATAATGTAAGATGTGAAAATTCTATAGGAGAAACAAATAACAATCCACTATATATTTGAAATTGTTAATTATAATTTATTGTTAGATAGGTATGTACACTGTATTAAAATATAAGTACAAAATTAAAATTTATTTTAACATTCTCATTTTTATAGAAATAAAAATTACTTAATTAAATAAGTTTATTAACAATAAAGTTTTAAATCCCATAAACAAATAAGTAGGTACCTACTTAAATATCAAATTATTTAATTTTTAAGCTACCTACTTAATTTACTGAAATCTATTAACTAAAACTGATACCTGTTCAAAAATAATAATATTTATAAAAACAATTTTATGCATTAATTACTGGTATCATAAAAGATTTATCTTGAAATGAAATGGTTTAATGCATGTTAACTTGTAATATTAAGTAATTCTGTAATACCACAAAAAAAAAACAAAAAACAAAAAATTTTAATGAAATATGATATCAAATAAGTTTTTTATGTACCTAAAAAATTTGACCTCAATAGGAACCCTTAATTTAAAAATCATATGCTCTATTTACAGAAGCATTTAAAATGTTTTATTGAATTATCTAGAGATTTACTAGATTTCCTAAAATCTAGAGATTTATCTAGATTGATCCTGAAAGAACTTATTTTACGACAGCTCTTAAGTATTATTTCCTCGATTATTTCTATTCAACAAATCTGTACATTTTATATCAAAAACCTTAATTCTCAGCAAAATTTAATTTTTGTATTTTTAATTTTAACTATTGAATAAAGAAGAAAATATTTCAACTGAAATAAGCCAATTATTCAATAGTATTGTGCATAAACCTATTGCATCATAAAAGTCTAATTTATGTATAAATAAAAGCTCAGAATGGAATTTTATCAGATAAATTTTATTTTAGAATAAGGTATTTAAGGTTATAAATATAAAATATTAGATATTTTATATAATTAACATAGATATCTAGAACTTTAAAGTTTTCAATTTGAAATGTTTTCACTTTATATTACAGTTTATATACCTATATATATAACCAGTAAAAAATATACTTAAATAAATACCGACACAATACATTTATATCTTTGTAATTTTACTTACAATTGGTAATCTAAATAAAATGTTCTTTCATATTTAAGACTGAGCACACAAAAAACATTTATTGAAAATTTTCAAGAAAATATATTAATACATTCTATACCTTATACATCTACCTTTATATATATATAAATTGGTGAATAATTCTTTGTAGGACCTAGATTTAAATGCATTTGCATGTTTTTCCAAACAGTCCAAAAAGTAGCAAGTATGCTACAAGTATGAATTATAGCCCATAGATCCGAAATGGGAGACGGAGTGGCCGAGTGGAACCAGGCATCACTGCTGACGCACACTGTCGCCGGTTCAAATCTCGGTCACGGGCGGCTCTCTCTCTCTGGGCAGGCGACTGTCTAGAGAGAGCGGCCACCATCTCCCCTGTGCAGAAGGCAACGGGAAACCACTGCACAGTACAAACCCTTCCCTAGTAACACCTTCTTCTAGGTGCAAACCAACCCTTGGGTTGTGACCCTAAGAAGAAGATCCGAAATACATTTTATTTTGCATATTTTGACATGTATTGCATGTTTCTGTATTTTACTATTTTTTATTACATATACATGCATAATAAGTAATATTTTGGTTAAATTAATCAAAACAACGTATTAATAATTATATTTTTATTATTGTTTTACTATAATATAGTTCATGTAATTTGACAAAGTTGTTTTCTTACCTTATAATCACATAATTTATTTAAAAAATATATTTTTCATATTGATATTACATGTTGAAAGAGAAATGTTGAAAAAAAATTATATATATATAATGAAAATGAAAAACTTTTATAATTCAATTTTTTTCAATATTTTTTATTTTCAAGGGTATATTCCTACAAAATCAGAGCATAAATCTGTATTTTATAGTACATACTTCTAAGGTTTTTAAAGCATATAAATCCGGGCCTTAATTATTAGATTCTTATTAAATATCCCATACTAAATTCAATACAAATGATAAATTAAGATTAAAATTTCTATAGTATTTTTAATTTGTTCAAAGACAACATAAAATGTTAAAATATTTCATTTTAAAACTGGCCAAAGCAGATAGGTATTTGTAAGTAATTTAATAATCAAAGAAAAGCATTAATTTATAAGTATCAGATTCAAACGTTTAATAATATTTATTCCATATATATATATATATATATATATATATATATATATATATATATATATTAGTAGATGTTATATTTATTCTGCAATTATTTAATAGCTACCAAATAAAAACATCTTCATAATTCATTGGATAAAATACAAATATCAAATTAGGTACCTTAGTATTACATAAATATTAAAAGAAATTTAAGTACCTAGCAATTATTTTGTAAATTAGTAATTTCATGAGAATTTGTTTTTATTAGATAAACATATAACGTTTATTATTATTTATATACGGGTTTATATATAAATTATTATGCTGTTTTGATTTTATACACTGATATTATGTAACATAGATTTAGCTGCTGTATTTTTTTTTTTTTTTTGTAAATGGAGTTTACTCCGTATGAAATAAATAAATAATAATTCTTTATATTGTTCTGTTTCTTTCCATTTTTACTAAAAACATTGAAAGATAATGAATTCAGTTTTAAAATCAGACTTAATACATTTTTTAATGAAATCAATGATATAAAAATAAAAATTTTTATTCTTTTAGTACCTACATTTTTTATCCATAAAAGTATTTTCATATTCACATATTATAATAAGTTCTTATTAATCTTACAAACATATGAATTCTTATTTTTTTTCTTGGTAGTTTAATACTACTGCCTACTTTTTGAGTTATTTTCAAAATATAGATAGGCATACCTCTCATATAAAAAATAAATTAAGATGTCAGTAATAAATTACATAGTTAAAATAATATTAATTACCTATGTAGAAAAAATGTTTTTTCTAAACATTTTCTAAAAAAAAACCTGATGTTTTTTTTTACAATTAGTAGCCTCAGCATATTTGATTCACTGGCCTACATTACAAATATTGTCATTCAAACAACATTATGATTATTTATACTTTTTTTGTGTTGAAACATACAACACTACTTATATTAAAAACACTTTTAATTAAATGGTAAAAAAATAATATTTAGCTTAAATATAATATAATATACTTCTTAGCTGAAGACTTAAGCATATGTGCCTATAATCTAACAAATTGTTATCATACAATATGCCTGTCATCACAAAAGTAGTTATTAAAATTATAATTTACTGACTTATTTTTCACTTTAACAAATACAAATAAGTGAATTATATCATACTAGGTATGCCTATACATTAATATAAAAAATCAAAAATATACACTTACCTAAAGGTAGGTATTTACAAAAGTACAGGACAGAGATAATTCGGTATTATACATTATTAGGTACTCAATTTTATTTTAATAGATATTCTCATAGGTATAATACATAGTTAAATATTTAAATAGTTATGCAATTAAGGTAGGTAGGTACATTAAATATATAGTTTATGATTCTTTAATTTGTTTCCATGAATTCACTAATATATTATATATATACCTTGACACATACCAACCTAAATGGTGAGTGCTACCTAAAATCATGTTGAGTGCTAGAACTCTGATTAAAAATTCATATCTAAAAACCTAACTAGAAAATGTCATCATTTAAATTCATAGTTAATTATACTTTACATAGTTTGTACCAACCTATCAAACTATTTAATAAATTAGGTACTTATATTAAATTAATAATAGGAACTTAATGAATTTAAATGTACCTACTATCCTACGCCTGTTCTTAAATTATTATAATAAATATATACTAAATAGTATTATCTATAAAAAAACCTATAAAGCAATTAAATTATACCTAACCAATAGAAATTAAAAAATTAGATAACAAGGTACCTGAAAAAATTTGAAATCAATTTTTTTGAATTAAACGAAGTAAAAGTTTAGAAGTAAGAACATACATATAAATTAAGATAAAGAACAGAACAAGAAATGTGTATCTACCTAAATAAAAATTAATTAAGTGATAGTGGCTCCAAAAGATTATAAATAAGAGAATTAATTTGACCTATTACTATACAATAATTAATATATCATAATTGTTAAATCCTGTAATACTTTAGATGTGTTAGAAGTATGTGGATAGGTGGGTAGGTAAGTAAGATCTGTTTTTGATAAATACACTGTACATTTGGCTAACCAAACAAAACTATCATTGATGAAATAGATAATTCTTTTTACCTTTTATGTTTGCTATAACAATATGTGTCGCAAGTCCATGTTCAACTCTTATCTGGTGGTGTCAATAGCGGTGTGTGCCGCCGTTGATTTCGTGATAATTGCCGATCAACAGACAGACGACTCGTCCTATGTCCGGTCAGCGGTCGACTGCACAACGGGATCAGTGGACATTTGCGTGACGATCGTCCACGTCCAGGCAATCGGATCGGGACAAATATGGAGAAACTTTTTTAACCGTACGACGTTCGCGCGACGACCGAACCAATGTCGACATTAGACACAGTGGACGTAGACTGAAATCAAACGCCGAACGGTTGACCACGCGTCTGTCCAGGCACACGCCGGCGTAACACACGAGTCGTAGCAGGCGACGTCGGGCTGGCGATTGACGCGACGAGCCGCTCGGCACGACCGAGGAGACGACGGCGACGTTACTAGCGGCGGAGCGCACCGCACACGCATGCACACACGAACGGCCCCGTCGTACACAAATCGTCCGCGAAACGTTAAAAATATCGTTCAGCGGCAATAACAACAGTAATTACGGTCCGATAAATTAGTATTATCAATATTATTTTTTCGGACGGCGGCGGCGGCGGCGGTCACTGCCGTGGTCGTCGGTGATGCGAGCACGGCGGCGACGGTATCATCTGAACGAGACGCAACGAGAACACGGTCCGACGACTACACCCGACGTCCTGTGCATCGTTCGACACGACAACACAACAATATCATTTTATATCGGCGCACACGCGAATAATAATAACAATAACAATAATAACAATAAGATAGCTACGATGGGTACGTACTGTTTGCGTACGGACTAACCATTCCGACGAGCCGTGTGCGTGCGTGCGTGATCGCGAGCGTGAGTGTGTGTGTGTAGCTGTTCTTCCCGTACTATACGCGCATATACATGTATATTTATGATACAATAATAATAGTGTGAGTGTGTGTGAGTGTGTGTATACGTGTATGTATATATATATGTGGTATGGTATCTGTAAGATATACGTATATATAAATATATATATATATATATATATGTATATATGTATATGGTTGAACGCACGGTGTGTGTGCAGTGCACTGTGTAGTTTTGTTCGTGAAGAACGAAAAGTATGGAAAAAAAAATTTCATAGGAAGAGAAAAAGACAAAAGGAACACGGGTACGGGTAACGGCGGTGGACGACAATTTATCCGAAAACGCGTTGTGCGAACCGTAAAAACATCACTGGTTTTCTTTACCTCCGTACAAGAGTCTCCCGCGCGTGGAGGCAGTACGCCGTACGACACACGTATATTAAACCAGCTGCTATCTATGCGGTGCCGTTAACGATGACTACGGCATGCGCCGCCGCAGCACTACGCTTACCGCTATTGCGTCCAGTGGTAACCAAACGCGGGCGGTGACCAATCGGAATTTCTTGTCACGACGGCCGCGTATCGTAAAGCTTGTTTCGGACCGACGGCAATGATTTAAAATGATTTGATTTCATCGAGTCGTCAATGAATTATTCTTATCAATATTATTATTACTATTATTATTATTATTAATATTTATTATTATTATTGTTATTATTACTAATTTTCAGAGTATTTTTATTCGCGTTCCGCGCGAGAAGATTAACGGAACGAATACTACAGGGGAAGGAAAAAGGATAAAAGGTCTCGTCACCCTTGTCGTTTAACACGTCGAGCGATTAGACGGTCTGTGCCTCTGTGCCCTGTGGACTGTGGTTCTCGGCGACTGCGGCAGCGGTGCCGTTTTGACGGTGGTGGTGGTGGCGGCGGCGGCGGCGGCTGCGGCGGCGGTGGTGGTCGCCGTCGTCGTCGTGGTGGAGGTGACGGTGACGGCGGTGCGACGCACGTTTAATACACCTGTGTGCGCTGTAGCAGCACACTGCCACCGCCCACGGAATTCGCCTTGGATGACGACGACGCGATTTCTATCGGCCGGTCGCGCCGTCGTCACACGTCCGGCGGCGTAGCATGGCGAGCACGACGTATACGATATTAAAAAAAAAAAAAAAAAAAACAGTAATAATATCATATCATGTACGATATAATATATACGCGTGCCGACGACGACAATACGTACACGCGCTACGTATACACACCAGCACACACGCACACATTTACCCATCACTGTGTGTGAGTGTGTGCGTGACGCGTGTGTGTGTACCTTTGTGTGTGTGTGTGCGCGAGCGTACGTCGTCGTCGACGACCTCCTTAGATTGTGTGATCGTCGCCGCCGCCGCCTCGGGTGAATGTATATTATAAGTTATAACGTATACCTCTTACCCGAACCCGTGTTCCATTGTTTCACAATAATAACAATTATATGTTATGCCATTCTCTCGTGATTATTATTATTATTATTATTATTATTATTATTGTTATTATTCGTTATTCCGTTGGGATTGATGTAATTAACACCAGCCTCGCGCCGCCGCGTCCGGTTGCCGGCACGGAGATCACAATTACAACAATAATCTCGCGCGCGTCTTATATTACACCAGTCGCTCGGTGGGTACACGCGCACACCCCGCGAACGTTTACCACAGATTTTAATAACAGACGTGTAATGGAATGCACGCGATGATGATAATAATATTACGCGGAATAATACGACATTACGACATGATTCTATTCCATCGACTCCGCGTGGCCGCCTTTCCCGCTGCGCTTTAAGCCCGCACTTCCTTCGCTGTCCGGACGTTCCATGTAAAAACGCGTATCTATGCTCCGCCGTCATTTATATTCATTATCGTTGTTATTGAACCTACTGTGCGAAGGATTACCTACGTCGTCGGCACTCGTCGCGCGCGCATTGTTTCAATAATCAATTTATTCCGATTGAGGGAAAAAAAAATAATCACAAAGCCAAAGTACACGCCGATCAACACGTCACACGGGCACAGCGACGTAGATCACGCGCACATGGGCCCCGTGGCCCGTGGGTGAGCGAGTTGCATGCAGTACGTGTAGCTGACGATAGAAGGCCTGCCCGTGATCGATTACACTCCCGCGTCCGTACCTAAGCCTATTGCCTTCGAATCTTCGAAGACAATTAAGTCGCGTACGAGAATTATTGTCTGTGTCACATATTATTTAGAACCACACACTGTGTATAATATAAACAGTGGTGGCGCTAGGCGTGGGCGGTGTGGGCCATTGCCCACGGCCTCGCACCTCAAAGGGCCTCGCGTTCTAAAGGGCTTTATAATTAACCATAGAGAAATATGGGAGAAGTATCTATACAAAAATGTTTGTATCTATAAAATTATTTTATTGTAAAAAAAAAATCATAAACATAATAATTACATATATAGGTGAAGCAAAAAGCCGAAAAGTCCATTTCTTTTAAATAAAAAAAAAATAGAAACTTCTTATAGTATTATTAATTTTAAAAAATATGTATTAAATTATATAATTATGTGTTAGTAAAATTAATATTATATTAAAACTACATTTGCAAATAAAAGGTTAACAATTAGAGCTTATTGCTAAAAAAAAATTCTAAATCTTAATAATTATTAAATAACTATTGTAACTTAAATAATGTTTACTACAAAAATTTTAAAAAGGGCCTCTTTAAGTCTACTTCGCCCACATGTAAACTTTACCTCGCCACGCCACTGAATATAAATAATATTACACTAAAATTAACCGTGTATACCTATTTTTTCTCTTATAAGTGTTTGGCCTGTGTATCAGTGGCGTATATAGAAAATATTTTCGGGAGGGGCTACTATGGACAGAGTTAAATTACTACAGCTATCTACAATGACTAAATAGATACAAAAGATAAAATAGGTTTCTATCTACATTTAATTTACAGAATGTCGCAATACGATTTGAAAAACGCAATAAAATTTGTCTCGACAGTCGACTAATCGCATTATTTCAATTAGATGAAATTCTAAATAAATATAAAGCACCATTGAAATATAACAAACGTTTAAAGTGAATTTCAAAGTATTTTGAGAGATTTCGGAGGGGGCTATAGCCCACTAGCCCCCCCTATATACGCCACTGCTGTGTATGACTTTCCATGTTTTACCTAAATCGCAAATTTAAGGAATTATGCAGATGTCTCCAATTCGATGCATCACAGTCAACATATTTGTATATCTACCAACTTAGTAAAAATATGACCACCAAGTTTACTAGATTCTAGTGTTTAGGTTGAAAATAGAGTTTAACACCCATCATAACAAGTCCAATCTGAGGTTCAAACGTACATGGAAATAATATCTATTAAGTTTATTTTATTTTAAATTAAATATTGGTATAATATCTTCACCAGACCATATTTTACAAAAAAATGTAAGAGTTATAATTTTTCAAATATCATTGATTTATTACCCTTTTTTAATTTAGACATGAAAGCTCTGGTGCAAAAAAATACAGGTAAGATATTATCATTTTTCATACCGGCTAAAATCTACTTCTTACTTTGTATATACATCGTATCTAAGTTAGTTATAAGTATAAAACGTATACACAAGGCTCGAATGTTTTATTAAAATCCTTAAAATTCCATCATCGAATTTAGGTATTAACGAATGGAGCATGGTTAAAAATACATAACATTAAAAAAATTTCCTTTGAAGAAAATTCTCGAAAACAAAATTCTGATATTTTTGATCAATTAACAGAATAGTTAAACTGTAATTAATTATAATAGGTCTTCTCCTGAGAAAAGTGAAAAATAACTAATCAAATCTGAGTGTTTTTTATTTTCTATAAAAAAATTGAATAGATAAGGTCTATAAAAAAACAAACAGTTCTTTAAAAGTTTCTTGCCGTCGTCCTTATCGTTATCGATTAAGTAGGTATTGAACACAAACGTAGTATTTTATGGAGGTCATTTTTAAATTCCCTGTGTCGTTTTCTAGAATTTATGTAAGTACCTAGTAACAGTTAGAAACGCGTTAAAAATTCAGTGGTCAATAGTATCCACTTTTATAGGATACTTCGAAATATATAAATGTGCTCACAATGAACTTGTTTAATAAATTACACGGGTTTCAATAATTTGTGAATAATAGATAATTGAATCTACAATCTACGGTTGTGTACCTAAAAATTAAAACTATTAAAACTGGCTGTTTTTATTCTTTGGTGGATACCGAATGCTAACGATTCCTCTAATGACTTAAATATTTGTATGTATAACTACGGCAACATTCCATTTTCTGCACCTATAATTTATTAATTAGGTACTTAACTTAGGTAAGCAAAAAGAAATATTTATAAAATGTTTGAAATTCTAAAATTATTATAAGTACTCTAAAATTGTAATGTTTATTTAATTAGCTTTTTTGGCTACCGAAAGAAAACAATAAATTAGTTTATTCTTTTCCATTTCAGTTATCATAAACAGCAAACACAATAATACTCGTATTTGCGTTAATGGGATTTGCAGTATTCATATTTATTAGGTAGGTATATAAACTATCAAGAAAAACGTTGAGTAACACAAATTATCAATAATAACTAATAAGTAATAACTTTTTCACAACTTCCTATATGGATATTTAAATTACTATCATATGCTTTATCAAGCTATTTACAAAGCATAGAAAAAAGCCAGTAAGATAATGGTAATAGGGTTCGTCACTTCGGTTCTCGGACATTCTTGTATTCTTACTAGATAATGGTGATTTGTGTATTGAATTTTAAAGAAATGATAAGTAATTTCTTTTGTAAAATAATTCTGAGCAAAACTACTGTAATATATACTATTGTACATATTTTACCATTTTTAATCAAATTGTTAGTTAATTTTTTCACCTAAATCTTCAAAACAGGTAATGCCTATATACTTATTACGTATACATATGTAAATATTTATCGTGTTAATATAATAATTGAAAAGAAGTTTTACTTTTAATTTTAAATCGATAAATAAAAAATGCAAAAATACTATGACTAGTGATTAAGTAAGCTTTTTTAAGTTTAAACCATATTTTATCTATTCAATTTTTATTTTATCATAATATCTTTATGTATATATTTTTATTAAACAATTATTTAATATATTTGTTACTTTGTGTACGTACCATAAACTAAAATGTGTTATGATAATTATATAATTTACCTTGTGTCTACTTAAAAAAATCTCAAAAATAAACTCTTTAAAATAAGGGAATTTTTTTATGCTGGAGCACTCAAATTTTTTTAAGTAGGTATCTATATTAACTTAAATAACTATATATATTTTATAAATAAAATAAGAGATATTCATCAGGTACCTACTTACTTCTTGATATAATCGTGAAATTTTCAATTTATTAACACACAAATCATTTTTATTCAACTTTAAATTACTTTCAATCGAACATTCAGTCTAATAAAATTCAGTTCATAACTTCTATATATTGATGTTTATATAAAATCATAAACCTTAAAAATAAAATAACCCTTAAATCAAATATCTGCCGACTGAATTTCTGAATTTAATACCAACATTTGTACAATGAACTTCTCACTTTTTTTGAGATTATTATGGTTACAATAAAAAAAAAAAAATTCCAGTCATTTTGTATTGAGACATTTCTTCTGTAGAACACTAAGAATATACTGTGTTTGCATCAGAAATTATGTAGTCATAAAACAAGAGTAATTCCATGGAAATGCTTCTTCAGATTTTTCAGAATTAAATTTTTCTGTTTTCTCTAGCCTATATATAGTAACCTGCACTTTCTGAAAAAATGAATGTTACTATTAATATAAAAATGCCGTCTAAAAATAAAATAAAAGATATGGCTTTTAAACATTTTCTAAAGCTGGTACTTAATACTTTTTTATGTATATTTTACTGGTAAAGTGTTATTCACGGAGAATATAGGGGGGTACTTAGCACTTATTTTTAGTCGATAAATAGTAAGAAGGATTTTTGTCATGGTGAAAATAAATAATATAAGAGATATTATTGTACCCTTTTATTTTTCTCGGTATTTCTTCATTCAGTGTAGGCTGCGAATCACGATATTGTTATAATAAAAGTAACGCATTTTTAGTTTGATATTATATAAATTGAATATTTTTATTTTCTTGTACTAATATAAAACATGTAGGTACTCTTACGGTTGCAGAAAAAACGATTTATTTTTATAACGATGCTGCGTACTTTCGTAGTAATGTGTATACCATTATGTATATTTACTATGTAGATATATTTAATACAATAATAAATTATTTTGCACATCTCATATTATAGCAATATTTAATATGTTATTATTTAATATTTATTAACCTTTATGTCAGTTAGTTTGAGTAGGTAGTCAAATGGAATGTTGTTACTCAAAAAGTTCTGAATTTATTTACTTACTTTAGTATACATTATTATAGAGATAAACTGGCTTGTACGAATACGCCTTCAAAGCAACTTTAACCATTAGATGCCGGCTAATCAATTGTTCCCATTGTACTACCCAAAATGTCTCTATGACAAATTATATGAGAAGTGGGTATCCCAACTGAATGCCGATTCATTTATCTATTTAAATAAAAATGGAGATTGGTCCCCGGAAGTAAAATTTAAAATTTAATTTAATACATTGCATTATAATACTGAGGCGTAACTTCCATTGAGTAATATTCATATTTTTTAAGTCCCATTACCAGTGGCGCAACCAGTGGGTGGAGGTATAACCCCCCAAAAAAATTTTTTTCGGTAGTTTCAAGTAACCTTGTTAATATTAGTTAAAGTATTTGCAATAAGTGCTCCTTTGAGCAAATTTCTTCAAAATGAAAACTTAGATTTAGAATCTGCTTTACAAATTGCTGATACAACTCAATCTGCTATAAAACAAATCTGTAAAAATTCTAATGCTGAGTTTAGTGATATAATTAAAAATGTTGAGGATATCTGTTCCAGTTATAGTATTGCTGTAAGTCTTCCAAGAACAACAAGTCGTCAACAAAATCGAAATAATGTTACAACAAATAGTCCAGAAGAATATTATAGAATTTCAACGTTTATCCCATTTCTCGATAATTTTATTGAACAACAAGATGAACGATTTCTTGAACATGGGGCCAAATTAAAAAGTTTTAACTGTTTATTACTAAAACCTGAAAAGCAAATATCTGAAGAAACTTTTGGGAACTATAAAGTTATGTTCAATTTTTATGCTGACATATTAAATGACAAGCAATAATTTGATAAAAAGATTAGAAGTATGCTATGGAGAACTTAAATTATGGTACAATAGCTGTGTATTCAAATCATTAAAAACAACAATAACAGAACTATTTTTTCTTTATAATCCTGACTTTTTCCCTATAATCTCAAAATTGTTGCAAATACTTATTACACTACCAGTCACAACAACTACTGGAGAGAAAGGTCTTTTTCCACATTGCGCCGTCAAGTGAGACTAAATGGTTTGGCAATGCTTAATATTCACCGAGATATTAATATTGATCCAGTGATTATAATCAATGAAATGGCAAAAACTTCAAAAAGAAAACTCAATATTAATTTTTAAGTTGTTCTGTTTGTTGTTTTATAATAAGAGGTCTGACATTTATTATTTTATCTGTTATAGTAATTTTAAATAATATCTATTAATTTGTGAAGAATAAAGTTTACATTTTTCAAACATCCTCTCATTTTTTGGTTTTATATATATATATATATATATATATATATATATATATATATATATATATATATATATATATATATATACACATATATTATAATAACGTGACCCCCACTCCCCATTACACACTTTTTCAGAAATAATTTAAAATCAAACATAATCAGTATTATTTAGGTGTAATTGTTAGTTATTGACTACGGATCAAAAAACTATTTGATAGATTTCTCGGTCGAGCAATTCACCTATTAGAAGCATCACTGGAGATGTTCCGTGTGATGTGTTATGTATCAGATATAGGTAGGTACCTACAAATTATAATATATTTAGGTAATAAATACTAGTTGAATTACGCGTCACTGTGGGTACCAGGTTAAACTATTTTAAGTGCCTATAAAAAATTAATAATGAGTACCTATATTAAATAAATTTAATATTATTTTAAAGTTAATATTCTACGTTTTTCGTTCAAAAATTTTAGAATGATTTAAATTTTTCCAAATTAATTTTAATATATCCATCTCTATCAAAATGTCTTTATGCACTATTAATGTTTAAAATAACACGAAATGAAAAATAATCTTAATCTCGTAGCTTCTATTAACTGGACACTGATACCAGTGCGACGATTATTTATAACGATAAACTAATTTGCCGTATAAAATACATACTTCAGCATAAATCAATATTCATACAACATGTATTTATTTCATGGTGAGCCCACGGTTATGTGACCATGTGTGAGCCTCTAATGTCAATAATAATAATACCAATAATAAACTGAAATAGTCGTCAAGTTTTAATATTATTAAACGCTATTCTGTTTCGAGTGTTTCAACCCTCGAAAATGAAAATTTCGGAAAATCCTTTTCTAGTGCGTTATGCATAATAATAAGTTTATTCCCTGAAAAAGGCCAATAGACCATTACAGCAGTTTTGGCGATGTCTACATTTATTATTTGGTAAGTCAGTACACGTTTAATTATATGTAAATATATTTTAAATATAGATGTGCCTACCTATACAAATAAGGTAGGTACCTATACCTACTTATATTTACAGTTCCTATCTATAGTATTATTATTTATTTTATATAATTAACTGTTAATTTTAAAGTAATAAAGTAACTATATATTAAGATATATAACGAGTGCAATTTATTCATATTTTATTTTATTCGTAATCACGTTTGATATTATTTTATAAACCATAATAGAACTGCGCGTAATTGCGTCAGTATATGATTCGATAAAGCACGCCCAACTATGTAATAGCTCTACAATATAAAACAAAACGAATCGCTAAAACATACACCATCTTTTAGTGATACTATGGGTGAATTAAGGGGGGGAAAGGTATTTGTCCAGCGTGAAAATTTTGAGGGGGAGTTAAATTTAAAAAAAATTAAAATTGTTAAATAGGTACTGTGATATATCTCCTAGGGTGCAAAGCTTCAATATGATATCGAAAATTTTTACTCACGAAAGTGTAAAAAAATAATTACACGTACCAACATTGCTACCCAAATGTTTACAGAAAAAAATAAATATTATTATAACATTTATAAAATCATAAGCTTCCTAGCTCCAATCAGAGTCTGAAATGTACCAAAGTAATAAATTATAAAACATAAATTTAAGATAATACTAATAATAATTATGTACCTACATTGTTATTGCATTCGTGTAAAAAATATTGTAAACGCTGATTTTATTTTATTATATAGCATAGATAATGTAATTAAAATTATAAATACAAAAATCATTAAACTTATATTAATAATATGATATAAAAGAAATAAATGGAAAAAAAATCTGTTAAAATAATATGGTGGTGGAAGTTCATGATTCGCTCCTTAGAACTTTTGACTCGGTAATAGTGTTGTGTGTAGAGAATCTTAGATGATACATTTTCTCGGTTGACGAATGATACATATAGTATCAAGCATGATATTGTTTAGATTTGAAACAAATGATAAATCATTGGTTTCGAGAAATTCTTCTGAACGAAACTCAAATAATAATTTTACCATTAATATATAGGTAGTTTAATTTTCGAACAAATGAAAAACCCAAAGGTAAACTACTTGACAATTGAATGTATTTTCTAGTTTCAAGCAAAAAAAAAGTACTGCAATGATAACCAGAATAATTTTTATCAATTTAATAATATTTGTAAAAATGCTCCATTTTGTCGTATTTTGTAGACATTTTAGTCTTATGCAAAAAAAAATTGTCATAACTGATTAATATGGAAGTATAAATATAGTGAGAGCTATACTCAAAGAAGCTTATTTTAACATTTCAGATGATACAACAAAAAATTATAAATTGTATAAAATAAAAATAAATCTGATATATTATGTTTAACGAACTACTTATTTAAGCCGAAATTCTAATTTTAAATGCGTGTTAAAAACAATTTATTGAGTCAAACTTTATGAAACTTAGATCGTAAATAAGAATATGTTACAAGTCTATTGTGGAAAGAAAATTTCTACCAGATGAAGAATTTCAAATCATTAAAGTTTTTATTGAAAAATATCACTAATTTACGTATACATAATGATTTTCTTTAAAATTCCAACTTCAAATGCGTGGAAAAAAAGGATGTTATTCGCAACATGGGATATTCTTCGCTCCTCATACAAGATAATGGTGTTGAGTGTAATACATTTTAAAGAAACGATAAATTATTTATTTAGTTCAACGATTCTAAACAAAGCTTCAGAATTTATAGTATTTATATATTTTACCATTTTTAGTCTAATTGTTGGTAGGTTTTTTTTTCATCAAACCTATTTAAAGTTGTATTGTTTAATAAAAGAGAAATTTGTTTCACCAAAAGATTTAAAACATATAGTTCTATCTGTATTCAAAGTTATAGAATTATTAGGCCGTCCAATAATTTTTTATAGTTGTATATTGATATAAAAAAAAAGTCTATTCCATATAAATCCTATACAAATTAACTTAAACACTTACCAAACGAAATCTTTAGTCACGATTTTTGAAAATGTTTTACCATTGTATGTTCGTTTAGTATACGAGTAAGGTCATATTACATTTTTAAAACTTTTTGTCAAATATAAAACATTTTATTAAAGATGCATTTAAAAAAAAAAAAACAAGATAAAACTTTTGTCAAGTGTGTGACAATATGCTAATAATATAGTAATAACTCAAAAATAACGGGGGGTTGCGCAGACCTTTTTAATTAGAATGAAATTTATATGTTTACAATTGACACTTGTCGACTAGTGTTAAAACCTTGCTATGTGGATTCCTATCTATTATCTAAAGAACTTAAAATCTGTATTACCTTTTTTCCTTTCGGAAAGACTGTAATGTTATATTCAATGTAATTGTTTTATTTTGTTATGGCTCTTATATAATTTTTATTAACTTTCTTCTTCCTTTTGGTATTGACCAAAAATTTATTTTGTTTCTCCTTTTATCAGTTTTCTTTGATTTCTCTCTTTTCTTTGTTTAATTATTTATAATTTTTCTATTCATTCTTATTTCATTATTCTCTTTTTTTTTCATTTAATTCTTTAAGATTTTCTCTCTCTCTCTCTCTCTCTCTCTCTCTCTCTCTTTTCATATTTGTTTTACTCTTAATTACTTTTGATCGATCAATTTATTTTAACTACTCTTGGGCTGATTAATTTATTTTATTTTATTCACTTAGAATATTTTCCAACTCTCACCTGGCTGCAGACCAGTGCTCTTGTGTAGCCAACCGCGAACTCCGATGAAATTCTACTGAGCGAAATTCTCGGCCGATACGAGCATATAATGTTTATGATTTATAAATACTTTTAATTATTTTTGCGTGAGCGAAAAACTCCAAGCACACAAAAATATAATAAAGAAGTAAAATACCCGATTTTTTGTTTAAAAATAACAAGGATAGTTCTTAACAATTTTGTAGCAAGAGAGTATAAAAAGGCGGTATATTTAACTCCGTCTAAATACTAGTGACTTCCCAAAATCGCATAAGATCATTCATGGTGGCCTTTGGGGAGTGATTAGCAAGTGAACAGAGAAAAACAGTGACTGGTTTGTCTGTGAATTTTTGGATGATATTTATGTTATTGTTTTGTATAATAGTCCTTCCCTTCTTCCTGTATATTAATTTTTGTTATAATAAAAATGATATTGACAATATTGAGGATGGCATGGTTTATTTCTGATGAGTATGCGATGGTTGCATGCTCATTTACAGTGAAAAATGTCGTTTAAAATATTAGGGGTTACATTTCGTTGATTATTGGAAATAAAGTGTATTATTTCTATGAATATTTTTAAGTTTGGTTTTGTTATGTACTATGGTGCAATAATATGATGCTTGCAACACTTTACCTAAATCATCACAATATAGGTACAGGTAAAATTTCAAGTTTCTAGCAACATTGATTTGGGATTTATGACTGAATAACTCGAATAGATTTATTGAAAATGTCGTTTACGTCAAATTCTCTGTTAGTACTCGGTTTTCCAACAATTTTTCTCTAAACGCCTAGAAACTTATGAGACGCGAGAAAAATGACCTCTTGAAGGTATTCTTTATAGAGTATTTCCGATCTATAGATTTGTTAGATAAAACGTTTAGATTCAACGTGTACCAAACAGTGTCTCCAGAAAAAAACATCATTATAAAACCAAAATATTTGCTTCACTCAAAATCTAAAAAATTCTGATCAACGGTGTTTGAAAATTGTTCGGTACGGTTAGTTAAGAAAATGAATAAGGTGATACTGAATTTTCTGTTTTTTTTTTTAAAGATTTAAAATTGCATGATATAAACTTCAAAAAATCAAGATATTTTCAATAATTAAAAATTTATATATATATATAGTTCAAAAGTGATAAAATTGTTTGGAAACTCTAGTCAAATATTTAAACAAAAATATTTTACGGAACGGTACGGTATGGTATCTGACTAATGTGAATCATGCTTTACATAGGAATAAAATCATCAAGTGATAGATACCAAGTGCGGCAAAAGTGAATTCTTACGAATCACTTAATTTTACATGTGTAATAGGAAATTATAAAAATCATCAAATCAAGTTGGTAAATCATGTCATATGGAATAGCATTATAAAAATACCATTATCTTGAAAGTTATAGTGTAAATTACTGAAATAAAAAATAAAAAAATAATGCTAGAAAGGTAATGATTAAAATTAGATGTCTGAAACTTTTCTTGATGGTATTTTCAAGAAAATTATCTTTAACTTCTGTAATCGATTATCCACAGAACCAGATAAATGAAAAAAACTATTTCAACACAATGTACCTAACTATTATGTTTCCAAGTGAATGAGTTTTTATTAAATTTGATGTACCTATCTACTAACCTACCCAAGTATTAAAATAATTCATAGATAGATAATTGTTTATTTAAGTAGTAAATGCAAATTTCATTTTATAACTCAAGTAGTAATTAGTGGTGTAGCTGGAGAATTTTGGGTTTTAAAACATCCCCTCCTACTCGGTTTTATTTACATCAACAATATAATATTTACAATATTCAAAGTTCAAAATATATCCGGGGAATACGATGAGTTAAAATCGACTTAAAAGGTTATAATCACTAAACATTTACTCTGACTTAGAGTTATCTGATAAAAAAAGTAATATAAAAAGCTAGAAATGAATCACATGACTGCCATAAATATGTTGTAATTTAATAGTTCATATTTTCATTAATATTATTAATAAAAAGTAAAATAATTGATACCTACTAAATACATTTTTAGAATATGATTTCATATTATTATGAATTATTATAATAATTTATGATTACAATATAGGGTGTGTTAAACCCTATATTAGTAATATTTACAAAATATACAAAATTAAAACACACCCTTAAAAATATATTGGCTTTATGTCTTATAGTAATTATAGTATTTAAATGTGTATTTATCATTGATTATAGAATAGTCTATTCTATAATCAATGGTATTTATTTTATTAACCATTACTTAAAATAAAAACTTAGCAATTTAAATGTAACTGAACAAGTGATAAATATATCTCCAAAAATAATACCTAAGTTAAAAACATTCAACATTAATTTTTTAGTGAAAAATTTTAATTAAGTCTAAGTATTCATGAAAATAAAATTTTATGAACTTCAATAAATTAAATTAATTAAAATAATAGTTACAAAATAGTTAATTCAATGATTTAAAAACTTAACTTAAATAAAATAAATGTAAGGAAAATAAAATAAACTAAAGTATTTTTTTTCAAGATCATTATAAATTTCAATAGATCAATTTCATCTTTGTATCAAAAGTACTTATTTAAAATAAAATTCATGCTTAGATGAATAATATTTATACAAAAGCACGCATCTAAAATTACGACATACTTAGCTCATCAGGAGACGTAATGTAGTTACTTTGTGTCGGAGTAGGTACTCATTAATTTAGACCCTGCAAGTTTTAAATTTAACCATTTAAGTAAATAAAATTACATATTTTAATGTAGGAGGATATTCTAGGTTCATTAAATTTTTTATTTATTACAAATATACTGAAAAATATTGAAAAAATGAAATACAACACAATTGTTTTACTAATATTTTAGCATAATAAAAATATATATAAAAATAGATGTAAAAAATAAGACATAAATTCAACAATTATTGTTTTATTGATGTGGGTTATTATGGGATTTTAATATTTTTGTAAAACATGTAGAGTAAGAAGGAATTTTTATTATTTTATTCATTTTTCAATTGATAACACTTACATATAATTAATTACATTATATTTATATAAATTATATTATATATTTAATTTAATTATGCGTTTACACATTCAGTTAAATTTCAAAAACTAATAAGTGGTATTTTTGTACGGTTAGTTTGCGAAAATTAACTGAGTAGGTAAATTATTGGGTTTAGACATTCAGTTATTGCCTCAAATTTTTGTTCAGTCTTAATTTGCTACTGCAGCAGACATTTTACCCATCTCCAAAATACCTTATTTTTTTAAAGTTAATCCCAATTAAACTTAAAAATATTTGACAAAAACTTTTGCAAATTTAATACAACTTTACTCATACACTTTTCTAACAATACTGAAAAAATTTCAAATATCATGACAAAGGATTTTTTTATAAGCGTTTAAGTATATTATTTATTAGTAAAAAATTTTTTTTACCTCAAATTTAAATTTGAAATATTTATTGAAAGAAATTGTTACATCCAAACATATATATATAAAATAAATATATATATATAATAATAATAAAAAAAATATACATATATATAAATTAAGTTCGAATACAAAATATGTCATGTTACTTATATTTTATTGTATAAAATGAATTGATTATTTTAATTTTATTTAATTAAAAATACCTATTATTATTATAAAAATTATTCATTTAAAATTATTATATTTAATTTATTCTCAAAAAAATAGGTATTATATGTTTAAAACTGAATAAAACCCCACAGTTATCCGTTTACACATATGAGAAAACTACCCAATCACAAAAACTGCACAGTTATTTTCAGGCATTGCCTGTACTAACTCAGTACAAAATTTTGAACTGTACAGTCAAACGATTTTTATTTATACATATAGTTGGTTTGCGAAAACTTGAGTTTATAACAAATATAATAAATAATAATTAATAGAATTAATCCAAATGAATTAGTTACAAGATCACAATATTATACCTTATAATATTACTTCACAATGCTGACAGTACTAGTGTTAAAATTATATTATGTCTATTTAGAAAAATTATGCGAAAAGAAAATAATAATATAATACATGTTAAATTTATCATTACAAAAATCAGTAGAAGTTACAAGTAATTATTACTTATTTATTTCATATTTGAAAAACTAATACTAAAAAATTATATCATCAAAATCATTTCCATATAATCCTGGTTTAAACTGATTAGTATGGCATATTCTTCAATTTGGGTTCATAGGATCTCTCATGCTGAACCAAAAGCAATTGAGTTTTTCCTTCTTGTTTTGATATATTGAACAGGAGTACCCATTGGAGTTAAGATTTCTTCATAACGTACTAAAAATTACATCAATGTTTAAATTAAGAACCAGATTATTCATAGTTTTAGAATAAACCACGTTTTACTGAATTACTGATATAAACCAAAAATGATTTACCTAATATATTTTTATTGTAGGTGATAGATGAAAAAATAGAAATAAAATATTTGTTAAATAGTACAGCTTCAAACATTGATTAGGATATACACCTTGGATTCCATCAAGAGATATTACAAAATAATAGTATTTAGTTTAAACAGAAAAGAAAATATTTTTATAAATAGTAAACATTTTTGAAAAAGATATCAAAAATAAAATTATTATTACATTAATACAGTTGGTAACTATTTAAGTTATAATATGCTATATTAATTTTATTTGGTAATATTGTTATTTTTATTTTGATGTTTATAATATATAGCTTATAAATATATTAAAAATTAATATAAATTACAACAAATTTATTTAGGTAAATAAATAGTCTACATTTTAATTTTACATACAATTAAAAATTTAAATTTTTATCAAAACAATAAATTATTAAATTATAAAACAATATGCTATTTACATTAGCAATAAAATCAAAAATTTTTTTAGTATATATTAATTTAAAATACATGATAATTTTTTTTTTTTGTCAAATAACAAAGCAAATAATTGAATACATAGCTTTTAAGAAAGTAAATTATTAAATAATGTACTTTAAAATTTAAAAGAAGTTTGACATTTTAGTTCAACGATTTGTAAATACTTCTATGTAAATAATTAGGATGTGAAGTTAGATTTCAAGCTAGTATTTACCAAATCTTTGAATTAGATATAAGTTTACACTCTTTAAAAAAAGAATTATTTTCAATAGTCATTGACATTTTTTAATTATTATTATACAGTGGACTATAGATATAATTTAAAAAAATTTATCATTACTTTATTTCCATAGAAGGTACCTAATAATAATTTATAGCCACAATATAAGATAAGGAATGGATATTCCTTAAATTTTATATTTCTTTACCTGTAAGTATTGTAGTGTAGGGATTTGATCAATACTTCAAATTTTGTGAAAATAATTGCCTTGTTAAAGCTTTAGTTCAAGTTAATGACAGTAAATAAACTGTGGTTTTATTTTAACTTCAGTTCCTAAAAGTAAAAATTAATGATGGTATAATATACTATTTATCATATCTTATATAAATTAACTATTACAAATAAATAATGTCGAGAATTGATATTAAAATATAACAAATAACATTATTTTATGTACTCAATTTACATCAGTAGTCACATAAGTAATTTTATTTATGAATTTAATAAACAATAAATGTTCTAGTGAATAACTTAATAAAGTGATTAAAGTCACTTTATTTGACTATACAATATTAAATAGACCAACTTTGAATTCAACTGATTTATTAATTCTAAACACTATTCATCTTAAGTCTATAAGACTAATTAACATTATTATTTCTAAAAATGTAAAAATATTAAATCGTTTAACTTCAATAATTTTTTCATGAAAAAATGATTCCTTACAATAAATTTTTCTATTAACATCTTCAGCAAGTAAAGTAAATTGAATTGAATTCCCTTAAAACAATGTAAGTGATTTTGTCGTTTAACTAATTTTACTTTGTTAAAACACAAATTGTTTAAAAAGATTACAAAAAAATTTTACGGTTAAAGAATTGCTTTAACCAATATTATTTTATTAATAAATAAATCAGTTTAAATAATACAGTTAAGTTATTAACTTAACAGCATATTGTAGCAGAATAATTTGATTTACTCCAAAACTTTAAATAATTTTAACAAGCTTAGAAATAGATTCAGACTGTTAAGACTTATAAACCTATAAACAAATAAAAATAATGTAATATAAATTAGCTTGGTCCTATCATAATACATACATATTATAGATAAATAAAAGTGTAAAAATTTAAAAATAAATGTATAAATAAGTTCAAACTTACTAATTCATTAACGTGTTCAACTTAAGCATGATACAAACAATAACTGGTTTCATCACATCAACTATATTAACAAAATAAAAATTGGGTTTAATCAAAAACTTCATAAAATTATAAATAATATTTTAAAAACAAGTTTTAAAGATTTTAGATAATAATCTCTAAAAGAAATATTTCTTATGAATCAAATAACTAAAAAACATTCGAAACATAAAGCAAAAGAAATAATCTAAATTCAGATCAAGATTTTAATCATGAACACAAACAAATAAATTGATACTACTAAGAAATTACAAACAATCATAATATAATCTCTATATTTACAAAATAAAGTTATATTTACTCAAATATTTAATATATAAGAAGTATTATTTAAAAATGGGTAATTAAGCGTCTTTGTGCAAAATGATAATTCGCTAATTTATGTATGTGACTATATGCCCTAATTATGTATGTCCAATTCAAGTATTTTCATCAATAATCAGGATAACTAATGAGTAGGGCAGAGAACTTGTATCTCTAAAAAAGCACTAAATATGCAAGTACGTATGCACTTAAAACCCCTATAATATGCACTTAAAATATTCACCTAACATTTTTTTTTGCGATTTAATTTAGAAGTATTAGTAAAATAAATAAAATAGGCTTTACAATAAGTTAAAACGACTACTTAATTTAAATATATTTTATACCGTCGCCAAATAAATAAAATACGCATTTCTCTTACTTTTCCTAATCAAGCCGTAACTTTTATTTCTAATGATTAACTTTTTATTAATTTTATATTTCTTCTTCTGGCACTAAACAAAAATATCCATGTTAAAGATGTAGGCACACGGTTCACTGTGGTGCTGATGTATGGTGTACGACGTTGGAACAAAACTAAAAAGTAAAAATATTTTTATCCAAACATTTTGACTGTATTGTTTGAAATAAAAACGTCGTTGTGAAAAAAATTGAATTAAGTTTAAATATGCTTTAAAAAGTATTAAACAGCGTGTAAAAATGTAAAATATGCCCCGAAAATAGAAATTACTCAAAATATGCATTTAATATGCAAAATAAAATTCCAAAAATAGCTTTGTAAATGCATGAAATGTATTTGTTTCGTAGGTACTCTGCCATTTTTGTAACTGTGCAAAACAAATATGCAAATGCTACAAGTCCTCTGCCCTACTAATGAGTATCAAACAAGTTCAGGATAATTACTAGCAAAAGAATTTGACTTGTTAATGTTAATTAGTGATATAGGCATTTAACTGTTTCCCATTGTGGAAATTCCTAAATACAAAATATTAAATTTACATATTTTCTTAAAATAGTTTGAAGTGATATTTATTTCACTTAGATAATAATTTAAGGCTCAACATTTAAGAGGACAATATATTTGTTATAACAATGAGTGAATGAATAAAACAATTATGATTACATTAAATGTGCTCCAGTAACTCAAGCTTCAGTATATCACAACAATTTAATTTACCTGAAACTGTAATGTTAAATATTGACACTAGGTTAAGATACAGATGATATTCTTTTGACAAAAAATGTTTTCATAAACCTGAAAATAGATTATACATGAGACAAATAATTAAAGCTAAAAATAATATTAGACAAACCATTAATAGATATTATAACATAGAGCAAGCACAAGGAAAAACTGGAAACATCAACTGGCATCAAACATCAAACTGGCTTTTAAATTTCAAATAAGTTTTTTTATTAAAAATCAATTCTCGTGGTGGAATATTGATCCGAAATTCCGTTCTACCTAAATCAAGTATTAACGATAAGTATTGAAAAAACAGATTTATAAAATAACAAGTAAATTTGATCGTCAATATTCAATGTTATTTCTTCTTCTTACTTGAGTACAATGATGCATTTAAATACATGACACTCCTTAATCCAAGCACCATAACTAAAATAATAATTAAATAAATAAAATGTATGTGTCATAAATGTGTTGAACATGGAATGAATTTAGTTTTCAATAAAAACTTACCTAAAATCTTAATAGGAACTAAATAAAATGAACAGTCGCTTACAGTAAGATTTTCTGACATTTTATTTAAATAAGACTGTAGATAAAAATGGTTTTTGTACAATTCATTTAATGCCATGCCATCTGATACCACTTTAAAATTTAAAACTTCAAAACTATAAGAACACAACATTTTAATTTAAAATTATACTTACAATATTACAAATCACAAATCTTAAATAATGATCTGTATGGCTGTATTACAATAAACAAGAAAAAACAAATCGTATCTCTGAAATTCTGTTATTGAATATATTTTGTTATCAGTATCGTTGATATTATCACAGAGTGTGTGTTAATATTATTTAAGTAGATAAGCACAATTCTCGACTTCTTGTACTCATCTCGTAATTTTAAATGCTATTCGAGCGCAGCGATTCTCTCCCCATGTTTTTTTACGTTTACAAAATGTTACTATATAAGAAAAATAACACACCTACTTACCATTGAATTATTTAAAAAAAATATTTTTAAATATTTTTAAATCACTCTCAGTACATTTTACACTTAAAAAATATAAAAAAAATCGAATTCACCCAAATTAACATAAGTAGGTTGGTGCCCATATAATTACAATAACACACCTATCAATATTATCCTAACACTCACTTGTTGTAGAATTCGCTCACATATTATCTTCACAACTGGGTCAACTTTAAAATTTAAACACTTGACTTTCAATGTTATTTTATATTTTTATCTCATTAATAAAATATATTATAGAATAATTATTTATTCTGTGAAAAACAAGTTTAAAATTATTATCATTTAAATATAATATCCTGTAAATGACAAAATCATCATAACATAATAAATCTATTTTTATTTTTATGTATAAATCTATTTTGTGGAAATCATTAGGTATTCTCTACTTAATTTGTTTTTTCATTGAAACTAACCCTTAATTTCTCTATTAAAACTTGAAATATTATAATTAGATATATCGTAGCCGTAGGTATTTAAAATTATGTTTTAGACAACATACCAAGTATTTGTTTAATATGTAGTTGCTATGATACTTCACTAAATACCTATTATACATATAATTATAACATTTAAATGTATAAGAGCTAAATATGAATCTAAATCTAAATTAGATAAACATTGAGTGCAGATGCAACTGGCGCACTAACTGTCCAACTATCCTGTAAAACAGTGGGCTGTCTACAGTCTATGACTATGTGGTGAATTTTTTATATGAAGACTAGAGAATCTTAACCCTTAAGTGCATGACTTTTAAAATTAAAGTAAAGCTTCAGAATAAAAAAGCGCTGTTTATGTGTTCAATTTTTTTAGTTTGAGTATCAATATGTTTTTTTTATAAAATTAGTTAAAAGTTTTCTTGTTTGACAAATGAGAAATTCATTTTTACCAAAAGATTTGAAACATGTTGTTCTATTTTTATCCAAAGTTGCATAATGATTGGATGTACTCATTTTTTTAATAAACATTTAAAATTAAAAATATACATAAAAATAGTTCGTTTCATAAAAGCTGTATAAGAATTTAGACATTTAGTTAAACACTTATAGAGAAAATTAATTAGTCACGATTTTTTAAATTTTCTCAGTATTGTTTGAGTATGATATTATTAAATTTTCAGAATTTTTAATCATAAATAAATATTTTTACGAGGGATAAACTTATAAAAAACGAGTTATTTTCTAAGTTATATTTTTAACTCAAAAGTGGTAAATTTTGTTTTGTAACATCCGTAAAATAAGGTAGCGGTATGCCATTAATATATGGTAAAATTTTCAAGATTTTAGTAGTATAACTTTTGGAACTTATGCCTAAATAACGAAAATCGATTAAGAGAAAGGTTGGTTTACGGCAAATTTTATAGTTTTAACTAGGTTTTTCAGTAGTTTTCTCACATGCTTGGAAGAACTATTGCAGAGAGAAGAAAAAAATGAACTATCAAAGTACCATATAAATGTAATTTCCAATATATATATAGAGTTATGAGATGAAACTTTTGGACAAAATAAAGAGTACCTAGGTACCAAAAAAGCGTTTCAAAAAAAAAAAAAAAATAATAATAATAATAAATAAAAATAATAATAATAATAATAGTAAATAAACATCATTGTAAAATCAAAAGATCTTTCGCTTCATTCAGGATCTAAAATTATTGGCTACAATAGTACAATTTTTAATCATCTAAATTAAAATAATTCAAAACGATTTAGAGCATATCATCTATTTACCAAAACAATAAGACTAGACTATCAATATGATACCGCAGATAAATATCGATTGTGTTTAAATATAACGTATAAATTATTACTGACTCATAATAACAAGTATAGAAAACAGATTTTATAATAATTTGATAAAGAAATCAACAACTTACCTCTACACTAACAAAAAAAGTAAGAAACATTTAAAATTTAAAATCTAGACAAACCCATAAATAAATAATAGACATACCTATTTAATGAGATTAAATTAATGAAGGAGCATGAGAAATACAAAGCTCCCCACGATTGCATAGCACCTAAGAAAATATTAGGGACTTAATATTATTCCACGATGGTAAATCTTTACTGATTCAGTCCATCCCTGAACGCTAGACATTGTATAAAGCCTAAATGCAGATTAATTATTCAGTATTCTTTGAAAATGGTCCTAAGTAACACGCACGTCCTAAGTCACATGCTACTAAGAATTATAAATTGTGTATTATCAAGGGGTTTAATAGTTGAACAGAACTCTTTACTAAAGTAGACTATAGATAATGAATAATTTGTAATTATTTCATTCAAAAATAAGTCGAAACTAAATTAGCTAAGTATTATTTGGTGACAAGTATCTGGTATAGATAATACGTAGGTATTAACTTGAAACGAAGTTCTAATTTACCTAAAATATAGAATAAATTTATGTGATACCTAATCATAGAATGTTTTAAAAAAGGTTTAGAGTTTATGTTTATCCAAAATGTATACGCTGTAATGGAATACTAAAAAAAACAACGTAAAATTGAAGTACTTGACTATTTTAATTTTAAAAGTTTACTTATTTAGATTGGTTAAAAAAGATACCTATTTATTTTCTGTTGAATTTTTTCTAGAAAAACAAGTGTGTAGTAAATAATTTTAAAAAATTATAATAATAAATAATATTGTAATGACAACCACTAGAAAATGACTTTAGCAGGACATTTTGACAGATTTAAAGTATAACATTTTATAATTAAAATTATATGAGTAGGGACTAAATACTTAATATAAAGAAAAATGAATTTCAATAAATTTGTTTCATTATGTTTTTACTAATCTGAAGAAAAAATTTGTATCATTTGCTTCATAACTCATCGTTTTTTCAAGGAAATAGGTAAGCCACTATGCCTCAAAGGTACGTCATAATAATATATACAGATAGGAACTTATATTATTCTGACGCTAGATAGCGTTATATAATTTATTAAACTTACAACTTAAAAACAATAGTATGGGCAGATCGTGACAGATTTATTAACATTTTCTAGGATGGGAGTTCAAGAAAATGTATGTATTCCTATTAGAGATTTATTTATAAGTACTTAATTAATCTAATTTAAATTTATTTTAGCATTAACGGAAGGAGGAGTCTAGATCCCACGGAATATAATAAGATATTAGGTAGGTATATTGAGCACTCATTATCTACAAAAATATTTGAAATTTCAATTATTTTTACACTGTATATACTCACTCAGTGAGTATTACTCAGTCTATGGTAATCAAGTTCAAATATGACTTAAGTAATTTTCTATACAATTACTAAATTACCCATATTAAAATTATATAAGTAGGTTGGTATATAATTATATAGCCATAGGTATACGAGTACCTATAATTTTTATTGTCTAACAAAAAAATATACTCAGTCCTGGAATGTTTACTTAATGATAATTTTATCTTAGTTGATTAAAAAATCCGAATTTTCCAATTTTTCATAGAATTGATTTTTTTTAAAGTTGACATTACAAAAAAAAACTATGATTTAAAAGATGAAATTGAACAACTTTCAAAATATTTCATTGGTTCAATATAATTGTATGTACTTTAAAACAAGTAGATACTAAGTAAGTAAGTCTATAAGAAAGCATGAAAAACTAAGTTTTAGCTCGCTTTTATAAAATATGATTTCTTGTTTTTTGATAAAACATCCATGAGACAAACATCAACTCAATCAAAAATAAGTCTTTGTAATAAATAATATTATGGAACAACATTAATGAAGGATATGTCAAATAAAATTAAAAACATTGTTTGTTATTCGATAAAATTTTTTTTTTACATTATAATATTTACTGACTATACTTCATTTATTTTTACTATACTACCATTTATCACGTATAAATAACTACAATTTTTTATTTGAATGAAAATGTATTTCAATTGAAAATCCTATTTGAATTATAAGTAACCTGCTATACATATCCAATATACCTATTTCTTGTATGTTACCACGTTTTATAATTTTTTGGAAATGTTTAGTCCAAAATTTAAAAAAAACTAATATTTATTTACTGATCGTGTTAGATACTTTGTTGTTCAACTAACTAGTAATTAATCACAATAATTATCAGTGAACATTAAAAAAAAAATGTATTCATGAAAAATTAAGAATTGATAATTTCAACATAGTATTTGGAATATAAAAATAGCAGCATGTATGTTTATAAATGAAATATAACATCTTTCAGTTAAAGCATATTAATAATCCTAAGAAATAGACAAATTTTTGAATATTCCTACAGGGTCTTAAAGGGATTTTGAAATTGATTAGGACTTTATCCTTAATAGAATTAGACAAAGCAACAATTTATAATCAAAACTGTTATTTTAACTTTTTATTTATAGTTTTCGCGTATTTTATTAGTTATGTAATATTTATTTTGTAATTACAATATTTTAATAAACGAATGTCTGTGGCTAGTCACATTTAATAGTTTAATTATGATTTGTACCTATATTCTGTTTCCTGCAAAATTGTTTTTATTTCACACTTCTTTTAATTCAAACATTTATGCGTAAGCATTTCATAATGGGTTTTTAAAATTTTTGTTCAATGTAGACCTATATTTATTCCATAATGAAAAAAAAGGACTTGTTTAAAATAATCAAGACTATCGAATGAGTGACATTGAAGTTACTACAGATTAATACCAATTACGTTTTCATTGAAAATTAATTAAATTTCATTTTATAAAAAATATTGTGTTTATATGACGTATAAAAAGAAAAGAAAAGTATAACACATTTTTTATGATTGCATTGTAGGTAATGATGGGCAAAATACTAAAAACATTTGAAAATTCATAACAGAAATATTTATTTATTATTCATATTTATTATTGATATATTTGTAATTAATTTTGTCATAATTTCTAAATTTAAGTTTAAATAAATTGACAGTTGCTCTTCTAAAAGACTAATTTCTCAAAATTATGGTTTGAATGTTTTGACCTAATCGAAGAATAAATAAGTCAGTCATTGAAAACATTTATTAATCTGGCTGAGGCAGGAGGCTGAGGGACATAACTGGTTTTGAAACGAATTTAATGTTTCTTCATCATAGGACATTTTTCAAGCATTTCAATATTTTAGTTTTTATCATTCAGATAAAAAATTACCTTTAGATCTGTTACCATTTAGTTCAATTCAATCTCTTTGTGGAACAAAAAACGAACTTTCATGATCTAATTTCAATTTTTTTTTTTTTTTTGACTAGAGGTTGACTTGATACAAGTTGCTTATGAAACTAAAAATGAAAATGTATTAAAAATTATATGTATAAAACTTCTGGGTTTTCTAAATCTATTATAATATTAAGTAGAGAAAAATTGTTAAAAGTAATTAATAGTTACTATATTATTATTTTATCAAATAAAATACTGAACAAGTTACAAAATACTTTAGAAGAGCGCAGAAAATTGTATACTTAAAATACGTATTTTAAATACCACCCAAGTCTGGTTATAGGTTTTAAGTCATAGGCATGTCTACAGGGGGACAGGCTGAATATAACCCTCTCCAGTGACTTGGTAGAGGGTTTCACAGTCTCAATCTTATATATTAGAATATTATTTATATTTAAATTCATAACATTGAATTTTTTTTACTTTGCATAGTTAATATTAAATAAAAACGACGTTGTTTCTTATTTTTTCAGTTTAAATAGTTATTTATGATAATAATTATATTTCTTTCATAGGTATTGAATGTTAGGTACTTAATTACGGTACCTACCTGATTTGAGTTACAAATAACATTAGTACATTACTAATTTGGTGTATATATTAACATTTGATATAACTTGATATTTTTATGATTATTAGTAAGTGATATGGTTTGTGAATTTTAAATGTTTACAAATCCATTTTAATATTTGTATGAAAATATGTAGAGGTAATTGATGTATAATTAATTAAATATTAAAATAAATTGATTCATTAGCTCAGTCATTGGTTGGCCATTTTAATCATAATTTTAATAAAATATTATGTATATTATTATTGTTATTACATAATTATTTATTAGTTATGATTACTTTAGGAAATGGTTTTAAGACCACGATAAAATCATTCTGCTATGTGGAAATATTACAGGTGTTAAAATCGTAGTACTAAGAAAATGAAGTTTCAGATATAAAATATATAAATTATACAATTTTCCCCAACAGCCATGGAGCACGCCTATGTTATAAATACTTATTTAAAATAAAATAATTACGAGTGTGGCGAGTTCATTTTTTTTTTTTTTTTTTTGGGTTTGGACGTTAGAACCTGAATGGTGGGCCTTTGTGAACAAAAAGGGGACTAGCTTTTTGATACCAGTCCGACATCTTGTTTTTGCTTCAAAAAATTGAATACATATTTGGTGACTACGAAATACGAATTGATACCATTGTGCCAACTAACTAGGTACCACAAACGTTGGTATAAATACGACTCAAATCTTAGGTGGTTGATAGTGTTAAATGAAAAATTATACTATTTTAGTTGGTATAAATATACAATGTGTGTAATATTTTTCATTTAAATTAAATTTGACAGTAAAATATATTGAATATCATTTTATTTTATATTTTTTTGTAACTATGATGAAACGTAACTATACACTTTACAGTGTTATACTATTAAAATGTACGTGTTGGTTTTACATTGATACTTGATGATTTAATGTGAATACGCATTTGGTTATTTTATATTGTATACAAACTTCAAAATTATACAAATACTATATGAGTACTAAAATTAAAACAAATTTGTAGCATATTACTGGAATCCTCCAAATATTTCGTACTTAACAATGAAATATTTTTAATTTTATTAACTCGAACATTTTTATTTTGAAAACTTCAAAGCAAGATTTCTTATTTTTCCTTCTATTTTAACATTGTATTATGTACTTGCAATCTGTATATATATTTTTGTAGGATAAACATATTTTAGTTTTATACGATTTAATTTTATCCAGTTTCATGTTTGTTATAAAAAGGAAATCATTCTCAGCAATACTTTCTGCGAAAATCGAATAAAATAAAATTACCATTAGTCGAATTTCTTTTCGAATATTTAGAGCTTAAATTGTTCTTTATTCCTTTTTTCATCAAGTTTTAGTTTTTCACCTACTCAAAATATATTAAGAGTATTATATATACCTAAGTTATTGAAGTTTAAAATATATATTATTATCAAAATTGGAAATCAAATATGAGTATCTACTTATTTGTTTACGCAGTTGGCTGGGTTGGGACCAACTATCAAGTATTTTTGAGAGAAATAATAATTTTGTAATACAATTTTAAAATACATAAAACTTTTGTTTCACTTATTCACTAAAATTATTGCAATTATTTTAACAAACATTATTTTTGCAATCGGAATTTATATGAAAGTAATATTTCATGTTTTAAAAAGTCTTGTAAATGCCATGATTCACAGAGCTACGCCCAGAATCGATTTGCGAAGTACTATACTTTAAAAATAATAATAAAATGCAGAATAAATTGCTCTCCTATGACCTATTCTCTCACGGTTCTACCACAAAACAGACTCTACATTTTCACGAATATCTATATCCTGTTGCGTTATATTTTTATTCAACAACCTACATACCATTTCTTATTAAATAATTAATATGCGTGCTATTATAATTTAAAGTTATTCAGATCATATTATAATTTTTATTAAGCGTTTATTATAGTTGCTAAAACTTTTTTTCTTGAACTTTAAAACATAAAAATTATAAAAATTTAATATTTTCTTATATAAACTGATCTTTTTCAATAACTGTTTTTGAAATGTAATTTGATACTTTTTATTGTGATGAAATATTCAAATCTACGTAGCTCAGATCATTGCAAAAATATTATTTGTTAACTTAATTTTGATTATTTCTGTTAATAGACTTGTGTTTTAAAAGTTTTACTCAATTAAATTTAGCTACAGATATTAAATAATAACTTGAAACGAATTTTAAAATTATAATATCGATTACATAATAAGTATAGATTGGTACATTCAAGTAAAAACTCTTACCAATAAGTTATTGAGTTAAATGCATAATTTATAAATAATACAACACATATGTAAATAAACACTGTTGTTTATTTACATACCTACTCACTAATAGTTTTAGTCAAATTGTAATTAATTAATGCATATAACGTATTGCATAAATATTACCTACTTCTCAAAAATAATAAAATTCTTTTGAAATAGTAATCAGGTAACAAAATCGGTAGGTGTACAGAAAACGGCATCAACAAGAAAATGCAACAGTTACTTAAGGTTTTATAAATCAATATTGTTTAAACATTTTTTTTTTAATTCTCAACTCGGCTCATAGTACATATAATTGATATTATGTCCATTTAAGTCACATATTATATTTATTTTAATTTTATCTAGAATATTTTATTCGTTTCAATTCAAATTAAATACATTTTAAATTGTATTCATACTTTAATCATTCTTTAATATTAAATTTATCTATAAATTTAATTTTAATACTTTTTATTATATAAATTTTGCTACTTTTTAATGCTTCTACGTGTGTATTATACTTTGAAATTTAGATATATTTGTTGTGAGAATTTTATAAGATGTCAACAGATACCACTTTAATTTCCATATTAAAAGTTCAATTTTAATACATAAATACGACCCCTTAAAATATTTAGTTCATCTATTAAATTGTCTAATAAATTCATTGAATATAATTAACTGAAGAAATCACGTGCAGCAACAAGTTATTATCCTATTTAACGTAAGTTGTAGCAGAAAAAAATGTATCAATTTCAAAAATGTTCAATCGTGTTTACCTTATAGTACATTACATTATAAGGCTTTATTACGCGAAAAATATTTGTGTATCTATTAATTTTTTTATTTTCAGTTTTTGAATTCACTGACTTTGAGGACCATTGGATTATTACATACGTAGGATTAAATGGCAAGCATTCTGAGAAGCATTTTTATTATGCCATTCCTTCATTAGAACTGCACAGCCCCGTTTGAGATAGCGTACTAGCCCTGAATTGATTACTGTATTCATACGCCCCGGCATTTCGCGGAACTACCCGTTTACTTATAAAAATTCCATTTATGGAATTTTTGTACACACTGTGACAAATAAATTGGATAAATGTTCAATGTTATCCAATAATTGACACGTTAATGATGTATTAATAATCAAAAAATACCAAAGTATCATATTTCGTCCGACCCGTAGCATTTGCGCAAGTACCGGCGTTCGCCGCGGGCTGTAGAGAAGCAGCACCCCGCTTTTGGTGGTAGTCCGGCAATCGATATCGTGAACCATAGCCGCGGAACACTATTGCCATTTAGTTCCCATACTTTCTGACTGCAACTTGTGTTTTGTTTTAGAACATACTTAGTTTTAAGCACGGGTTTTTATTATTTTTTTAATTTTATTTTACTTTTTTTTTTTGGCCGCTTTTGTTAATTAATTAATTTTTATTCGTGTACTTTTCTGTCTATCTATTTATAATTTAATATCTATACATAACCATAAACACAATCGTATATATATATTTAAAAAATATATATGTGTACATATATACATACACAAGCCCGTATGTGTGTACATTAAGTTCCATATAGGTACGTATTGTTTTTATTTTATTTGTATCATATTTTTATACGTATTATTATATATTTTCGTATGATATTTTATACATTAAAACATTTCATTATTATTTAATTATTGCACTGTAGATGAGGCTATAATTACATTTAGAATATTAATTTACAATTAGGTACATTCTTGTACACGACATAGATACACCTGATATATTATTTCGACCTTTTTTTTAAAATTATATTTCATATAAAATTGCAAATATTTATACATATACATATAAACTACTAACAATATAAGAAAATAAAAGTTGTTACAAATTATAGGTTGTCAGTCTATTTAGTCGTATGTAAAAACTATTTATTTTGTAAGACAAATAGATCGAAACCTAAATTGAAATTAGTCGTTTCAAATATCACAGTGTAGTGCTTTATTATTATTATTATTTTTTGTTATTGTAAATAACCTATCATAATTTTAAACTATAGTTTACTATTCTATACCTTATATTCTTACAGTAATTAAAATTAAAATAAACTAGTTGTTTTTATACAGTTATTTCAGTTAAAATTATTTGGTTATCGAATTTAAGGTTTTATAATAATGCAATTTAGCTTTTAGCACTTACAATGCAATATTATGAGAAGAAAAATTATATTTTAATGTAATTAAGAATAAAATTACACCTCAATATTTTTACTTTCATATTGTTTAATTTGAACTAATTGAACTTGAATAGTTGAATAAATGTATATAACTAAGTAATAATAAGATATTGAGGTACCTAATGTTTGTATTATGTAGGTAAGTATCTACAATGTCTTCGTAGTATAGTATTTAGATAGATTATATCATATGGGTGTGTATATCAGGGACGTCCTCGTCATAAAAGAACCCTGAAGGTAGAAATATTTAACCCACTTAACAATAATGCATACGATTTTAACCTGTTTTTTTTTAGTAAGTAAGTTATCAAATATTAAACCCGATGTTTATCTATACCTTTTACTTCTGGTATTTTTGTCCAATATTTAAAACAGATATCTTGTAAAATTAGTTTATTATTTATAATTTATAATAAATTGACAATTTAAAAAGTCCAGCTGAAGTAATACACTTTTGTTTTAATAATAACTATGCAGGAGACAAAAAATAAAATATTTAGGCAATCCTGTATTTTGTGAAGTTAAAATAAAATTCAAGATCAAAGTTGATATGAAGACGCATATTTGTATGGTATACTTCTACCGGATATTTTTTTATTTAAGTAACAAAAATTCATTATATGAAAGATTTGTTTAATTGATTACTAATTTAATTTGATTTTTTGTGTAATCAATGCATTAAAATAAACGACATAAATTAGTCTAATTATTTTATTCATATAATGCAACAAACATTTACAGTACTTTTTCAATTTCAATCATTTTACTTATAAATTATAATTAATAAAGAAAATGATTTCCTAATAATTATCAACAGCAAGTAAAACAAAGGGCGGATTTGGGTAGCAATCGCTTTTGACTTCAGGATACACTTATTAACTAAACGACACATACCAAAAAAAAATTTTAAAAATACATATATATATATATATTATATACATATACGTCATACATTATATTGATGTATCACAAATAGGTACATTACATGACAATTTCACATTGAAAATACATACGAAATTGCTTTGATATCTTCTTTCTCTATGTATAAATATATAAATAAATAAATAAATAAATAAATAAATAAATAAATAAATGAATGAATATATAAATATTTATATATATATATATATATATATATATATATATATATATATGTATGTATTAATATGAGATATTGAGTAAGAAAAGACTATATTATATAATACGATAACAAATTTGATAATAATTATGGGTACTTATTATTATTGATAAATACTTCGCACATTTTAATACTCTTACAAAAACTTTTATAAACACGGATGAGTTACTTAGTTATGTACCTACTATTAACAATTCATATCAGTATTATATATATGGTACATATTTCTTAATATCATTATATTCAATTTAGTTATATTTGAATAATATTTACAAACATCCAATTATAGTAAATTAATAGTTTATTTTCTTTATTAAAACAATATTCCTAATTAGGTAATGTTGATATATACATTTTTTAATTGAGTCAACACATTTACAATGCAAATATGTTAAATGTTTGTTATAACTATTTGATATAGATAGATAACTGATCGATTTATCATAAATCATTGAATAGTGAAGTAATTATATTACGGGTACATTAGATTCATATTGATTTGAAATTTTAAAATTAAAAAAAATTCACAAATGCAATGCATAGGTAGAATTCAATTATTTTGTAGTCCAGTATTCAGCCAATTAATTTTGAAGACATAAATAAGTTGATGGTTGAATGAATTTAAAACATTATAACTATATGTTTTTAATTGTTTTGATGGCTGAATTTATTTTCAATCATAAAATATATCTTACTTAATTTAAATATAGTTATTTATTTATTGACACGTCATGAAGTTCAATAGTAGTGACTAAAGATATACTGGCGCTAATATAATTGTAATTTTACAGTTAGTAATTTAAATGCCATATGCTTCTACAATAAACTAAATAAATGATAAACTAAATTCATGATTTTCATATAATATAAAAATCAATGCTGACAAATAAATTCCTTCTTAAGTTACTTATAGTTTAGTAGTATAATGTAAAATTATTAACTATACATTTTATGAAAAATAATAGGTAGGTTAGGAAATAACTGACCATATTAAGTGATTTAGAAGGAAAAATTGTAGATGTTTGATGTATACAATAAAATGTATGAATATTGTGTAATAGCAATCCATTTCTTTGAAAAATTAAACACGTAGGTATAAAAATTTCAAGATTAATAAAAAAAAAATCAAAAAATTCATTGTTTGAATAAATACGGCATTTTAAAACAAAAATATTAAACTAACTTTTTTACATGCCTATTACAAATAAAACATAACACATTTCATTAAATATTAAATGTATGTTTGAATTAAAAAAATATAATAGCAAGTAGAGCACTAGTAGCAACACGTTTTTCGTAACTTACTTGATTATTTTTACAATTTTTTGGACGAATATAAAGAAAATTATTTTGCTTTTTCAATAAATAAAACCACCTATATCAAGTTTAAGAGAACAAACGATAAGTACCTACTTTTTTTTATTTATCAATAGAAATTTATAAGTTTACAATCTACTTATTTTTATTGATCAATTGCTATGAATGCATAGTTTCAACTAACTTGAATTATATGTAAATATATAATTGTAGATACTATTTTATAGCATAATAGGTAGTATAATAACCGCTTTAATTTTTTCTATAGTAGAAACCACGCCTATACTATTTCCTTTTAATAATTACATAATCATAACTTAAATATTTCGCTTTCAAACAATGGATTATCTTTTTTGAATGTTTACTGTTTAAATTTCATAACTTACGGAAATATATAGTATTAAGTAAAAAAATAATAAAAAAGTGTTGAGAAAAAAATGGATATTTTTAGTAAAAATACATACATTTCATGGTTAATTATATAAATCTAATTTAATGATAGGTTAATAGAACCTTAAAAGGCTTCAAGCTTATAATTTAAAAATACGTGTATGCTCTGGTGTTTATGATATGTAGGTAATACCTAGATATGTCTATTTCAGTTTAATATATCAGATTAATTGATTAATAAATTATAATTAACATAAATTAATATTTAACATACAGAATGCATATAGTTTACAAACCTATGGTACATAACTTTATTGTTGTGAATAAAATAAATATGTTTATTTGAATTTTGAATTTTTAAATCAATAACAATAATAAAACATCTATGATTTAATTTAAATTTTAAATCTAATTTAAATAAAACGTATCACGAAATGGTAGGAAATGCATAAATTATTTTGAAAATTAGTTATGGTTAATTTAGTTACCATAGTTACCTAAATTATCATTATGTTTTTAATTCCATTTTGATTTGTCAAGTTTAAAGTAACATGTATTCAAATATTTGATATGCATTATACAGTGTATACACTGCATGTGCTGTATATACCTTTAGTGAATAATAAACATTTACATATATATTATATTTATAGTGCTTCAAATATTGTATTATTACCTATATTTTACAATTAATGAAACAATTATATTTCAAATCTCACTCTTTTCAAAACATATTTTATGCACTGTTTTAAACATTACAGCAGTTAGTTATTAATTGTTGTTGTTAATAAACATGTACCTATTATGGCTGTATACAGTGGCGGCGTGAGCAGGGTTAATTTGACGCAGCTGTGTCACGATAAAAAGGGGTGGGTGGGTGGGTGTTTCGATGTTGAGTAAGATTTGTAAGAATGTCGTAGTTGAGTAGACAGTTAATTATTAAAAATATTTAACGTTGATATAAAACTTTTGTACGGTGGGCGGGTGTTCAAAAATTGTACTGCGTCATTGTATCAAGTTCACTCCGCCACTGGCTATATATATATCTAAAATATCGCATAAAATATGTTTTGAAAAGAGTGAGATTTGAAATATAATTGTTTGATAATTGTAAAACATAACAATACAATATTTGAAACACTAATAATTATTGAATATATGATTTACAGTATCATAATTCATGATGATAATATGTGCTCCATATTGCCACTGGTAATTATTAAGAAATATAAATGCCAAATAAATCTACATCTAAATATAATACATATAATACGTCCATGGTATTAAAATCATTAATTTTTATAAATATTCAATACCTAGTCTATTATAGCAGAAAATAAATTTGTAATAAATGAATTGGTAATTTTGAAGTAATATGAAGTAATATGGTGTTTTGTAAAATATAAATTTATCATTTAATTGATACCTACTCACTGTTTATTATTCTATTATCCAATGTTTTCAAGTTTTTATGAGGCTAAAATAGGTTTCTTTATTTTGTTTTTTCATATGAATCCTTAAATATAATTCATAGAGAATATTTAAATCAGGGACGCCTACAGATATGTCACTCAAAGGGGGGCAAAAAAAAATTTGTAACTCGTGAATCACAACTATTAATTTTACGAGTAAATGGTATAATGATTGGCGGCGAGTCACTGAGTGCCTTCATGTGAGACCGACTTCATGTGAAAAAAACATCCAATTTTGTAACTGACATGAAAAATCGCAGGGGCGGAAATGGCCCCCACTGGTCCCTCCCTCCGGGCGTCCCTGATTCAAATATTAATTATGTTCTTTGTTTCTCTCAGAATTTAAAATAATATTATTTTGCAATTTTATTAAATAAAATACTATTATGTTCAATTTAGAAAATCACAAGTTTCGAACATTGAATTTCGCAACATGCGTAATTAGTTACTTAGTCGACTATAATATTAATAGATTTAATATCAAATATTTTGAATTTCATTTCATTTAATGACATATATTTTAACAGAGATCAGTAAAAATTAAATTTGATTGTATATTGAATTTTCCAATATAATTATTCAATTTTTTATCAAACTAACACTTCCAGTAAAATATTGATTGATACTTGTTATTTAAATTTGAAAAATACGTATGCATATTTTATAAGTATGCTTTAAATTATTGACTTTAACACTTTAGGTTTGATATTTAGTACCTATGTGAGTACATATTATTAAATTATAATATCTTTAATTATAGTACCTTTTAAAATCGTTAAAATCGTTTTTCTTGTTAACATAGAATTATGAATTTATTTCTACGGTACGTGTTCCTTACATATTTTATACCAAAAATAATACATTGCGTATGTACTCTTGTCTCTTAACCTAATTGCAGTTCAAAGTTATCACTCAACCATAACAGATTGTCTTTTTATGAGTTATAGAATTCTTGAACAATTATTTTTATAAGACGCATTTGATGAATAGTAATTTGTTGTTATTGCGTGCATTGAAAACCTACGCCTAACCATTACTGGGCTTGTACGCAGAAACTACCCATTTCCCGGGATCCTAGTATTCTCTTATAGTACCTAGTCGGTCAATATCCGTTCAATTTGATTTCAAAATAAATTAGCATTAAGTACAGAATAAACTGCACATTTTAGTAATCATTGGAAATATTCTGAAGATAAATAAATGGATTAGTTGAACTATAATATTGGATTCTTCTAAGAAAAATCTAATATTTTCGACATATTTATTTTTAATGTATCAGTCAATATTATAGTTACAATACCTTCACTTTACGGTTATTAAAATTTGAAAAACTGTTTGTACGCTTCTTGTTATTTTTTGACCACTTAATCTTTTTTGTCTAATATTCCTCTTTTGAATTTTCATGAAATTTAAAAATACATCATAACTTGAAAAAACAGTAACATAACTTCAAGAATATTCTATAACCTCCTTAAATATTTAATGCAGCTTTGTATAAGTACATAAAAAGTATAAACTTTTGTTAATTATCCGTTGGGCAAAATAACATCTATATCTTGTCTTGTTAAGTATGTAATTGTATGAAGTCAAAAATAGTTAATATTTTTATAAATAATGTACACCATTACCTACCTAACATGAGTTAAATATATTATTTATTTATATTGGCCACTATGCGTAACCGACAACTAAAGTTCAGGAATCGTTTAAATCAATATTTTACATAAAATATTCTTAAAGGTAAATACGTTTTCTGCGCGACATTACTACTAATTCGAGTCGTAGTTTAATTTTTCATTACCATACAGCCATACGTTTACTACCCTAAGTTTAGTGTGAAAAATGAATTTAGATTTATTAAATAATAACGAAATTTCAATACCAAAATATCTTGACACAACGGCACTTAAGTAATTATTAAGAAAACATAAAAATATAGGTACATTGATGCCTATTCACAAAACCGTACGAAGAGATTCAAGACTTTTTCAATAGGTTAAGTTTTATCATTTATTTAATTAGGTATTCTAAGACATGATTAGTGTGTGTTCCCAATTCGCCGAACATAATTTTTCTAGTCCGCCAATATCATATTTTAATCGTACATATTTATTATAACATTTATGCCATCTGAGTCATGATATTTTAATTTTTCAATAGCCAGAAAAACCAATTGAACTCTATGTATTATACTATTTTATCAAACTACCATAATAATATAAATACTTAAAATACTCATTTTCATCATCAAGTTTGTTATTGAGCCTGTTGTCTGTGAATAAAATTATTTACCAATAATAAATCTATACTTTTCCCAGATTTTATTTTGAACCATTTATCTTGTTATACGATGAATGAATAATTAGAAACTAAAAAAAAAAAAATAATAATAAGAACGTTTAATAACTAAATGCGTTTTGATGGAAAAATTCATACAGTTTATTATTTTAGGCTCCTAATTACTTTAAAACTCGTCAAAAATTTTAATTGTAGGTACTTTTATCATTACCTACCAATACTTACTTAGGAATAAAGAATCCGGAGTGTCTATATCCTAATAAGAATGTACCTTTACCTACGTATAATATTATTTAAATATTATTATAACATTTAAATGTTATACTCATGTGTGATGTGTATTAACCAAATAATCCAACAATAATTGTTACAATAGTTACTAGGTACTTATAAATGCATACTGTTGTATTTTTGCAATCGGTAAATTTGGAAGTATTTTTTAAATAATTAAAATAGGTTTTTCTTCATTAAGATTTTGTTAATTAATATAAATTTTTATAAAATATATTAATTACTTAAATACCTAATATACACGATTAATATTAATTGATCGAGCGTACCTACACTTATGAATTTTAAAGGCGATACCTATAGAAAAATGGCGTTGGAAGATTAGAGTGTATTAATCCTCATTTTTTTAATTGTATGCAAAGATTTTTAAATAAATTATTCATGCAGGACTTATCTATGGGTTTCTTTTTTTATGACACCTATTAGCTAATATTTTTCATGTTCCCTTAAAATGAAAAATAGTGGTACACTATAATAACAAAAACCGACCGAAAAATTGATGAAAGGAGAAGAGAATTGAAATTTAAACTTCGTATTAGTCAAGCTAAAAAGTGTCAGCGCTGGGTGACTTCTTTTATCGGTCAACTCACGCTCATTAATATTAATATCGCCCATACGCTTATTGTAAAAAAATATAATTTACAGATTGTGTATTTAATTTAAAAAATAATAATAATAAAAAAAAAACTTCGTATTAAATCAAATTGAATGAGCCTAACGGATTAATTATAATTATTGTATTAAGTATTCTCTCCGAACATACATACAGAATGTTGGGTATAACTATTTGTCCTTATGAAAGTTGATACTTGATACTCATATCCAGACATCCAGTGGTGCGTTTTAAGTCATCATTTTAAATTTGAAATTAAAAATTATCAATTAAATTAGAAAAACATAGGTAAACCAAAATTTCATAGGTAAATAACTAATAGAAGTATATAATATTTTAAATGTTTAAAAGGTTATCACACAAATATTGCATAAGTTAATATTTTTGAAAAAGAGTAAATTTATTCACCTAAATTCTGCATAACATAAACACAGAAAATTCGTATACAAATGATCGGTATAGTTTTAAAAAACTAGCAAAGTACAGATGATAAAAATTTACGATATGAGATAAATTTAAAAAAAAACATGTCATTTCTAAACCCACCAAATTTTTTCCTTTTTGTAATATATTTAATATATTCCATTATATATATATCATGAGCCGTATAAAATAAACGTGGTAGTTGGTACTCGTGATTATATGTTATCCTATAGTTATAATATAGGATTACATAGGTACGTTGAAATATCGTCGCGGAAAAAATTGTATCGCAGCCGTGGAAACCGAATGGCGGCGGCGGAAAACGACGGCGTCTCGAAAACCGACAGGCCCGCGGCTGCATAATAAATACGATATATTGTATAAATAATACGCCCCCCGGCTGCAGCTATTTATCGAACCGACGCGCGCGGATAGCCAACCCCTTCCCCCCTGCGCCGCCAACATCTCCGCCGGTGGCGGTGCTCGATTGACGGACGTGGAGCGGGTCGCGGAGGGCTGTGGGCCGCGCGAGTGATGGAAATCTGCGAAAAACATTTCGCGGTCCGTGCGCGTTTAAAAAATCAATAACGTCGCGCCGAGGCGGGGTGCGTGTGTCGGATACGGACAAGGTGGCGACCCTCTCGTACGCGCGACGACGGCCGTACGTGCGTATATTATAATGTTATTATTATTATTATTATTATGCGTAAGGTTTTTTTCCCTATTGTTGTCATGATAATGCATGGTTGCGCGGATTTCGTGCAGGGGTTGATATCCGCAATGACGACCAACCATAATATAATATTATTATTATTATTATGTAGACGGTGTTATATGACGTGTACTCGACGAGCTTTATAGAACCTGTACCCTGGGGTGTACCTATACCCTGTGAAAAAAAACGTATATACACTTGACGTGATACGTACAGGTTTATTGAATTTTCACTTTACAACATTTTTATATACTTTCCGGGATTTGAATGAAACCAACATAATACGATCATAAGTAAGATTATCTATATTATAGATCCTACATTTTTTTTATTTTTCGTATAAATAAAAGTATTATGCTTTAATTCTTAATCCCAGTCCTCTCCGCCATATTTTTTATTTATCGCGTTTAATTATATATAAACCCCGGTGGTTAGATTCGATTTATTGGATAACATTTTTTATTGGATTCATGATTTTTTTTTATTATTATCGACTATTCTTCAATTTATTTATGCTAGATACAAATCAATGGATCAGTTTTGTAACCAAGACCTAAGAGATTAATGAAATCCAATAGTCATTTATAGACCCCATTAAGCATCTATCTCAGTCACTATAGACGCATTATATTCAGTTTCCGGTCTATACTAAATATTATACTCGTATTACAAAATGTGATTAAGAGATAACTATCAAAAATTAATTATAATTTTCATAATATTTAATATACAAGTAGGTTACTAAGCCGATAGGCTTTGTGAAATTCATTTTTCAACACGTTTTCATATACTGTAGTAATAATATTTGACAACTTCTTTTTTTAATTAACCAAAGTATTTAAATCAAGTTGAAACAACCTAATATTAATAGAAATTGAAAATATTCATTGGAAGCACATTCGCCAACTTTGCTTCCCGTCTAGACGTGAATCGATCACTTTTTTTTTTTTTGAGTTTATACTCAAGAACAAGACTACATATTATAGGTAGGTAGAGATTTTACGCGAGTTCATAACCACACGCATGCACACGCATTTACTCTGAATAATTTTCAATTATGTTTTATATGAACATGGTGAACATTCGCAGTAACATTTACAGTTGAATTTAGGTCTATGTCCTAGTAGTGGTGGCCTTGGGCCGGATATTTGTGGAGATCCCAAACTGTGCGCCAGTGTCGTAAGGCAATACAACAGTTCGAGAGGGGAGATAATTCACTAAAAATATATTTTCTCAGATGGCTGCTCTGTATACCAGTATATACCTACAAATCTATAAATTTGCCGGCACACCCGAACGTGTCAAGACCTATTCGGGACGCCGGATTAGTGCGCCAACACAGTATTAAATATGTGTTCAATACGAAATGATTCATTTCCGATTTGAAACGATTTCTCTAGTACCTAACTAATGATAATAATAATAATAATAATAATGTTGGGCGGTATGTTTTAACTTCGAACAGGTTTTTTATTAAACAGCTTTTCTCAGACACCACCCGCTTTCATTAGGATTTTGAAAACGAGCGCAGACAAATCGAGCGTTTCGACTCGACGTCCTTGCGCACTCGGGGGTTCATCACCGTTATATTTGTCATTCACGACGGCCGAGGCGAACGATCTCGTAATTCAATAATACCGTCTACGGGGCAGCGTAGATCGTTTGAGAGTTAAAACAAAAAAAAATCCCCAATAAGATAATGGCGTATTGACGGGCGGTGTGAGGTGCGCGACGATCACGATCACGATCCGAGCCGCGGCCGCCGAGTCACGACCGTCCGCACGTAAAGAGACCACGGCCCGGCGGCCAGGTCGCCCGTCGCGGGGCGGCGGGAGGGGAATCCGTCGCCACCGCAGCCGTCAGTAGGGCCAAAAGGAATTTCGTAAAGTTTTCACCGGCCACGGCGGCGACGACGACGACGACGACGGGATTCCGACGCACGCGTACCGCGCATACGCTCGTCCCGGACCGTCTGGTCTATCAACAGATATGCGGCGCGAGATGCACACCAACTCGGATGCGTACGCACGCGCACGACACCACACCGCGTCGACGCCTAATCACCAGTCTACGTTATATATACATATACGTCATATCGTCTCGTCCCCGTGCTATCACAATCTGTGTGTGTAACATATATCCTTATTATTATTATTATTATTATTATTATGTATTCTTATTGCCATGTGTGTCCGGCACTAACTAATCGGTGCCCGGGTGCGTGTGCGTGTGTGGTAGCGCGTATCGCGTACGAAAATAATATTATTTAACGCGATAACATTCGGCGTGCGTTATTGCTAACCGTTGTTGAGTGTTGACCCGGAAACGCACGAATTAATTCGGAACGGCCATGACGGCAAAATTATTCGCTCTCGATACGTTTCACGCGCCGGTGACGAATTAACGTGTTGTCATAATCAACACGACACACGCACAGACATGTGTACACTACGACGTTATCATCGTCGAATACGGCCGTCGACAGAACGTATGGTTGCCGGATTCGTTAGACGGCAATGACCGGCTCAGACGGTCGCGCGGACGGTGAAACGCGTACGACACACGCGTGAAATGCCGAAAGTTTTAAATTTATTTTCCTTTTTTCCGTACGCGCGTCTCGGTCGCTCGTATCCTTTCTTTTTTCCGTCACCGTCACCGTTTCCGTTTCTCTCTCGCTCTCTCGCTCTCTCTCTCTCTCTCACTCTCTCTCTCTCTCTCTCTGGCTCTCTCGCTCTCTCTCTCTCTCTCTCTCTCTCTCTCTCTCTCTCTCTCTCTCTCTCTCTCTCTCTCTCTCTCTCTCACTCTCTCGCTCCCTCTTTCTATCGCCTTCGTCGTTTTTTTCTTCTATTCTTTTTATTGCGGAATAATTTTTTCTCTCGTCGCGCGAAAATGTGTCCGTCGGCCACTACCGTCGTCGAGTACGTAGTTTGCGTAACGCGTTCATTTGGAAAATGCCACTGAAACCGGCAGTTCTTGACGAACTGCAAGGCAACTATTGTAATTAGTAGTCAGCTGTAAAACATTTGGTAATGATTATTATTGATTTATTTCCCCTCCGAGCCTCCGGCTCTCCTCCCGATGACGTACACTATATAATAAATCTCCATACGAGATATCCCGTGATAACGGATTATTGGTTTTAAAATTTGCAATTTTGGTTCTTGTTCTGCAAAATGTAGATATCTGTTGTCCATCATTAAGTTAGGAATTGGAATTTTGTGGACCGATTCACACCACTTTGTTAGTGTGAGTCTAATCCTTTTGTTTCATTAAAATTATTAATTAATTGACATGTACCTAAAAATCAAACATCATAAAATACCTGGTTAGCATATTTTTTTCACTTGTGTTCTAAAAAAATATATGTATTCAGTCAGATACATGTATCTAGAGCACCTTTTTTTTCATTTGTTCGCCCCAAAGATAATTATTTTAAAAGATTATACCTACATTTTATACAATTTTTAACCTTGTGCAAATAAATCTTCTTAAAATGTACTAATACAAATAAAAGTTACTATCATATTTGTTGTTTCCTATGAAAAATATTCTATTTGAATTAGGTACATAATGGCCACAAAAACATGTTAATATTCATGCATATTTTTGTGAGGGAATGTATGTCCATCTTTATTTATAAATAATTGATTTATATATGTATACCCTTAGACATAATAAAGTAACCCAGGTTGGGAATTGCTATTATAGAACACTATAAGTTCTCATTAAATTATAAAAAACATTCAAACTTTTTTATTATGTGGATAACTCTTGTAAATGCATGTAATTACACCAGTTTCAGTAGATATAAATCCAGGTTGTTTATTAACTGCATGACGTCTTGGTATTTGTACATACTTTATACTTGGAATAGGAACCTAGTGTAAATTATTTATAGTGTGTAGATAGCTAAGAAATAAAATATTCTTTTATATTTAAACAATTCAGCGACCAATTATTTGTTAGAAAATAAATAGTAAAATTAAATTAAATTTTCAAATCTGTGTTGATTTTACATTAAAGTACTCACATTTCAACTCCATACACCAAATACAATCTGATTTTATATATTTTTGTATGCATAATTATATATTTTGTATCCTAGATTTGTATAGACTATTTTTGTGATTGTTATCTTTAGATATTTGGGTATGTTTTATAAAATAATACATATGAGAATGAAGATACTTCTTATTAATATAATAATATTATGTACCTACGAAACTGTACTAAATTTTTATATTTTTTGTTTCAGAACACATTATTTTTGTTTTCATTTATTTTATTTGTTGACTGAAAACAAAAAGAAGTAATTAACAAATTAGAAAACAATAATTCTCAATATGATGCAAAACGGAATGGATTCATTACCACATAATGGTTCAATACATACCTCTAGTACAAATTCTCATGCATCACAAGGAAATTCGTTGAATGAAGAAAGTAAAACCAATCTTATCGTTAATTACTTACCTCAAACAATGACTCAAGAAGAAATCAGATCACTATTTTCTTCAATTGGTGAAGTTGAAAGTTGTAAACTTATTAGAGATAAAGTTACAGGTAAGCTAATCCTTAGGCATTGTAATGTTTTTTTTATATTTCAATATCATTAAATATGTAATATTTTTTGATACAATTATAATCTTTAAAATTTATAAGGCAATTAAAATTAATATATAAATGGACATAAAAATGCTTTAACTGAAAAACTATTTCTCACTAAAATATAAAATAATCTAATAATATAGTAAATAATTATATTCATGAAGTTATTTAAATAGGTACCTATTTGTTAAAAAATGTGGTCTAAATTGTATTATATACTAAATTCCTGTAAATAAATCCACATTTATTCTGCACATAAATGCTAATGCTACACTAATACTTTATTACTTAAAACGATTGATATTTAATTTTTAACAACAAAAATGATGTAGATACTTGCATAAATTATTTGAAAAAATCTTAGGTAAGTACCTACTTATACGATATAAAAATAATTTAACTAACAAATAATTAGTATGATTAACTTTTTTATTTCTATAAATGTGTATCACTTTTGCATTTATATGCAATACACTCTTATATTTTTGCCATTGTAAAAACCCATAATTTATTAGTAGATTCATCTACATTGGGTTATTTCGAGGGTTATTTGTTATAGTGTTGGCCTAAATTTTACATTGTTTCAATTGTACATAGTACTATATTTTGCTTAGAATGAATGTATTTAATTTGAATGAAAAATTTGCATGATGTACAGACATAAAAAAAAAGATGTTTATCTTTGACTTTATTGTAATACTTCTTATTTTTCATGAATTAAAATTGTAATAATTTAAAATTTACAGTATTACATTATTTACTCTTGTATTGAAAGTATAATATTTTTTCCACTGTTCCACATAGGTATACAAGAAATAAAAATGTAGGTAGATAAAAATATGTGTTCAAAACAGATATCAACTTTAATGTATGTTGAAAAAAAATAACCAGAATAATTTGTTTGTTACAAAACTATTGTATTAAAATCATCATATACATCATTATACATCAAAACAATCAATATTTGTTAAAATAAACTAAACATATTCACAGTAAATGAAACATTATAATTTATTATGTACTTATGCTTATATGTATATGTATATATGAATGTATGTATGTATGTAATGCATTTATGTGCACTTATTATTAAATTGAATGTACCAAGGTATCATAACTAATTTTGATACAAATATTGCATGCAGTAAATGTTATCTCCTTTTAACTATTAAATAATGTATTTCGTTGGATGTAATAAAACAAATACAAATGAAACCTTATAGTTTATAGACACACACACACACACACACACACACACACACACACACACACACACACACACACACACACACACACACACACACACACACACACACACACACACACACACACACACACACACACATATATATATATATGATTCTAATTGATATTGTTTTTGGAAATAGGTAACTACACATTTTATAAAAGTGCAGCTCTTTTCAGTTCATGATAATTATTGCTGAAGATATTTCTATGAGCTATTTTTTAGTTAATCATAAAAAAACCAATTAGTTTAGCTAGTTATGAAATTAATCTCTTAATTATTATATATTGTTATATAATGACAAGGTTTCAATTTCTTGAAGTTATGTCACTGATATTTGCCCATGATTTACTATAATATTAATCAGTCAAACAAAACTTTGTTTAAATTTTTAATTTCATAAGTATCTTGATATCTATATTTTCTATCAAAGAAAGCACCCTAGATGTATATAATTTATATTGTACCTGATGGATATGAGTATAATAAAAACATTTTATTTTTTTTTTGTTTTTGTTAGTTGAGTAAAATTTAATAACGATGAATATTCTATGACCTTGATCTTACTGTAACTCAAAATATTACTTTTTTTTATGTATAAAATATGAAATACAGAAATATGAAACAAAATAATTTTAAAAAAAATTAAATTTTAGTAGATTTTAGAAATATACCTATGTGTGGATTGTTTTATTTTCCATAAAAATTATTCTTCCGTGATGAATTTTTTATTTAATTTAAAATTAAAAATTTCATTAAAAATCAGGAATAAATTTAGTATTATTTTATAGTAGTTACTTTAAAACAATATATATGTATATTAATCCTTTTGTTTATTTTAAATAGAATTATAAGTTTAAAATATATTGATTTTCAATTAAACTAGATTGGTCTAAACTAAATTTGCAATAATAGATTGAATTATTTAATTTAATTTTGATCAATGATTCAATCAGTAATTTATTAATATTTATTTACAGATATTCTATAAAAATAATGATATGACATTTTTTTTTTTAATTTATGTTTTTTTGATATTACTTAATCAAAATAAGTTTTAATTATTTTTACAGAAAATAATTAAAAATATTATATTTTAATAACCTATATTTGTGCATATTTTCAAAATAAATGTCATTTTAAAATAATTTATAGAAATTATTAATTTTTCTCATACTTATTAGTATTCAAACAATGAAATACAAATATAATATGCTCCTAATAAGTGTTTTTATTTTCATTTATTATTATTTTTTTCATGCTTTTTCACAACAGGATCTCTTCCATCAGGTACTGTAATACAAATCCTTGTTAGTTCTTAACATTTACATTATTATTTAAAATTAGGTCTTATGATTTTGTTTTTATCCAAACATGTATTATTTTTATATTTTACTTATAACTAAAACAATCTTCTGAAACTTAATACTTAAACAGTTATATTGAAATTGAAATTAAGAATTTAAATAATCAATTTAAATAATGTTTCAAGTTTAATGAAAGTGGGTAAAAAACTAAATCTAATCTAAATTTAAAAATATATGTATGGCTATTTTGTTGGAAATATATTTTCAAAGTATTTTAAACAGCAGATATTTTGTACTGTCTTAAAATCACTGTGAAATCTTTAAAAGTGTATCATCTGAAATTAATTCATATATTGCAATTTGTAATGGTTACAAAGATACATGTTTTTTTTTAGTTCCTAGTATATTAATTGATGATAATTCTCTATTATAATCGATAATAATAGGTTTTTGACTGAAAATGGTTGAAATATTTTCTTTATTAATGATTTTAAATTGTGCAAAAATAATTTTCTATTTTAGGTAATATATATATATACAGTGTGTTCACGCTATTCGGTACCACTGAATATCTCAGTTGAGTGACCTTGTATTGAAATGGAGTTTTCGGGAGGTGATAGGGAGTACTTAAATACATATTTTCAGACCAATTGCAAATTTTTAGCTCTCTCGGTACGCGCATGCGCAATACAACTTACTTTTTTTTAAATGACAACCCACATATTTTTCTGCAGATTCAGGTAGAGTATTTTTTTTTAAACATTTATTGTATAAAAAGTTTTTTTCTATTTTCAAAACTGACCAAGTTAGAGTAAGTCAAAATTTGAATTTATGCATAATTCGTGTAAAATGATATTTTCATTTAAATAATAAAATAAATGTGAAATAATTAAACATTATTTTTAGTGTATGATATTTCGTCAACTGTATTAATTAAATGTAGAACAAAGTAGTTATAATAATAATAATAATAATTATTATTATTATTAATGTTATAATAAAAAATTAAATGATTAAATAAATTTATCTTATGAATTGTTCGAAGTTTTCACCATCATGTTCTAAACATGATTCCAGTCGTTTCAAAAATTCAGTCGATGTTGCTGCCTTGATTTGGTCCTCACTTAAGATATCATATGTTGCCTGTATTTTGTTTTTTAAGTCCTGAAGATTGACAGATAGAATCTCCGGTACGCAAATGTTGGACATAATCGATTTTATATGGGCGCATTTTGTGTTTTTTTAGAATTTTTTGAACATAACCATATGAAACTCCACTTTCGGGAGCAACAGCCTAATTGACGACCGTGGATAAGCCCTTATGTATGCTAGTACCTGTAATTCTGTATCGTCATCTAACATATTTTCTCTGCGCCTTAGCTGGTTTGTTTGTCTGCCAGGAAATGTTCCTTCCTGATGCAACCCTTTTAAAAGTCGTAAAACATAATTAGATGGTGGATGGTATCTTTCTGGATATCGTTCGGCATACGTCAAAGCAGCCAGGCGTTTATTACGTTGACATTCACCATAAATTTAAACAAACTCAACTTTTTCAGCGTTATTCATATTTAAAAATTATAATTTATTGAAGCACTTAATAACCAGTCATACACGGATATCGCACACACTTTGTTCGAGTCTAGTTACAGAATAAAAGTAAAATAATATTTTTCATCAAACCCATAATAATTACATTCCCTGCTTATCTTATTGTTATTAGAGTTATTTTAAAATTAAACAAAATTAAACTATAAAAATAGTTAAGATTTTAATCTAATTATATCAGTTTACTAAATAAAAATTATCACATACTCGAGATATTCATTCTAGTGACCAACAGTAATATCAAATTATTATTTGGAAACAGACAAAGTAAATTAAACATTTATTTCACACTTATTTTATTATTTAAATGAAAATATCATTGTACACGAATTATGCATAAATTCAAATTTTGACTTATTCTAACTTGGTCAGTTTTGAAAATAGAAAAAAACTTTTTATACAATAAATGTTTAAAAAAAAATACTCTACCTGAATCTGCAGAAAAATATGTGGGTTGTCATTTAAAAAAAAGTAAGTTGTATTGCGCATGCGCGTACCGAGAGAGCTAAAAATTTGCAATTGGTCTGAAAATATGTATTTAAGTACTCCCTATCACCTCCCGAAAACTCCATTTCAATACAAGGTCACTCAACTGAGATATTCAGTGGTACTGAATAGCGTGATCACACTGTATATATATATATATATATATATATATATATATATATATATATATTGTTTTTAAAATAATATTGACATCACACCATTTTAAACAACAATTTTAATTTGTATGATTTCAAAAAGAAAGAAAAAATGCTGTAAGGACTTAAATTATTATTGATTTTAAATTAAATTGTTTGTAATTGTTATTTGATAAATTAATGTCTTTGACAGTATTAATAAAGAAGTAAATATAATATTATCAACAGTATCTTTTTGAGTCATTTAAGTTATGTTAAGTTAAATTTTATTTTCATTATTGTTTATTATTATTTTAGCATTAAATTATTTTTATTGTTATCATATTGATAGACATTTTTTTGTTACACAGAACACTTAAACTATTAATTAAATTAATATTTAACGTGCATACATATATTCTATATACTGAAGTGCAAATTTATATAATTTAATAAATTAAGTTGATGTGTAATTATGTTTGATTGTTTATGTATAATGTATCAAAAATATTGGTGGTAGTGTATTAGTAATAACTTAATATGATTAATTTGGTTTATTTTTAAAACAGGTCAAAGTTTAGGTTATGGTTTTGTAAATTACCATCGGCCAGAAGATGCAGAAAAAGCAATTAATACTTTAAATGGATTAAGATTACAAAATAAAACAATTAAGGTATGTATTAACATGTTTATAGTCTAAGATGATGCATACAAGTGTTGAATTATAAATAGTTTTTGTTTACCAGATTTAGTTTACCTGAATGTTTTTCCCTTCGGTTTTTTTCATTCATCTATTTATTAATTCTAATAAACCAATATGTCATCCTTTAATCAGACTTTCCTGGCAGTGTGAGTCTATTAATTATTTAGTGTAATTAAGCATATTGTGTTATAAATTTTCTTTTGTAGAAAAAAGATAAACAACTAACATTTTTATAGGAATTTCATGTAACGTATTGGTTGAAAATATTTTTGTTAAGTTGAAAAAAATTGATCTGGGCAGCCATTCACATCTCTACTCTTTTTACTGTAACTTGAATTTTTTATGTGGGTCAATTTTTTTCAAATTATACTGTCTGAAATCTACTTTTTACCATAAATTATTTAATAATTTTTTTGTAATTGTAGTGTACAAAATGTACAATTCTAAGATTTTCCTATATGTGTATACAATAAAATAACTTACATAAGTAAATTATTTGGAATATCAAAAAAAAAAAAAAAATTTTCTTAACTTTTACCAAAAACAAAATAAATAATTGGCTGGGAAACATTCATGAAACTGGGATGTTTGGCTATCTTACTATTGTCTGCATGAGCAATTTGTTTCAATAATTGTGCAATATTTGTTAATTAGTATTTTGTATTTTGCTAAACATGTTAATTTTAGTTTACTACATTTAAGAGATATGCAGTTAGTTTTCATGAAAAATGATATTATAAAAACTTAATGTGTTTTTTGAAAGAAGTATGTTGTAGTACATTTGGATATAATGTTAAATTATATTTTTAATTGATTACTGTATTAAATTTTTTTTAATAAATGTTATTGAATATCAATATTTTGGTTGACCCAGTAATTGGTGTAACTATCAATATTTTCTTTGTTAATTATCAAGTACTAATATTCATTAATTTTGTATAGAAACCTTGTTTGAAATTATCAAATTCTTGTGACACTATATTTATTTTATTTTTGTTAAGGTGTCTTTTGCAAGGCCTAGCAGTGAAGCAATTAAAGGAGCTAATTTATATGTCAGTGGTCTTCCAAAGCATATGACACAACAAGACCTTGAAAATCTATTTAGTCCTTATGGTCGAATAATAACGTCGAGAATTTTATGTGATAATATGACTGGTGAGTTTAGTTTCATATATTCAGTCTTACATTAATCACATTGAAATATTCTAATGGAAGAAATATTACTGATATGTTCACAGTGCGACAATTTGTGGGGAATACTGGAGGAGATCATTCGCCGTGTAAGTTATTGATTTTTATAAAAGTATTACTTTTTTATGATCAATAATACTTATATTTGTTGATATATTGTAGTTCCTCAAACCTAGAAAAAATAATTTTAATTATTTATATAACCTTTGTTAGTAAAACAATAATAATTTAACGATTAGTTAAAAGATTACAAAAAATTGTAGATACTGTTTTGTAAGAATTTTTTAATAAAAATTTTTTTATTAATAAAATATATTTTATGGTATAAAATTTAATTATTAGTATGAATCAATAATATATAAAATTATTAATAATGTTGATAAGACTTATTAACAAATGTATCAACATGAATTTCAATTTAAATAGTTTCAAAATCATATTATAAAATATTGTTTTTTTTTTTTGTTTTTTAATTGGAACATTTTAGTGTTTTTATTTTATTTTATCAAATTATTTATATTTTCTTAACTCAACATTTTTAACATCTTATTTCGACTATCATATTCTTATTGTATTATTTAAGATTAAAATGTTTAATTCATTTCAGGGGTAATTATTATATTAGAATAAAATAATCATCGCTTTGCAATATTTTATTTTACTTATATTATATCAAGTTAGTTATGTAATTTTATAATTTAAAAATTTTCAACTGATTAAAAAAAAAAAAATATATCAAGGAAGGGAAAAAATTATGTATGTGTGATATAATTAAACATCTCATAATGGAAGAAAACACTGAGTGGTACAATGCATTATGTATTTAATGTATGGTTCACATTTAATCTGTGGTTCAGAAGATAGTTGTAGGTTATTCTAATGCTATTAGTTGTAATGCTCAAGAGATAAATTGTTATATTTTTAGATTCTGAGTGAAGCGAAGGATCTTATGGTTTTATAATGATGTTTATTTTTTTTTTTTTTTTTTTTTTATTCTGTAAACACTTTTTCGTATAGAAATCCTTGTCCAAAAGTTTCGTCCAGCAACTTTTTAGATTCGAAATTGAACTGAGATGGTACTTTAGAGAGGTCATTTTTCCAATATCTCCATAGTTTTTCCAGTAATCAAGAATAACGATCGAAAAACTGAGTAAAAACGGTAAAATCGGAAAAAATTCGCCGTAAACGAGATTTTCACTGTTCAGATTTTAGGTATTTAGTCATAAATCGAAAAGTATTGAAGCTAGAAACTTGAAAATTTTATCCAATATCAAATACATACTTTTTTATATTGGACAACATTTTCAGAACAATTATAGCACTTTTGACTTAAATATAGAACTTTTAATTTACCAAATTGTTTGAAAGTTTTTATGTAATATAATTTTAAATATTTGACAAAAAGTTCTGAAAATTTAATATGACCTTTCTCATATACCTACCTAATTATCCTGACAAAAGTTCAAAAATCGTTAGTCAGGACTTTTTTTTATACACACTTTAATAAATTATTATACGATTTTTTATGATATTGTCTGATTTCTTTTAAGTTTATTTCTAATGAGTTATAATTTTTATAACGATTGAAGTTTAAATGAGTTACATCTAATTGAATATTTTATGAGGGTTCAATTACAAAAAAACTCACCAAAAATTATACAAATAACCGTAAAATACGTAAACAGTATTTAAATAATAATACATTATATTACACTGAAGCTTTGCTCAGAATCGTTTTATACTAAAGAAATGAGTCATCATTTCTTTAAAACTTAATACATTCATCACCAATATCTTGTCCGAGGACCGAAGGGACGAAGGACGAACTTGTACCACCATCATCTCACTTGCCAGCTTTTTTTAGGTTTATTTTGTTAGTCTTTCTTCTACTTAGTTGACTTAGTTTATATCCAAAATAATGATTTCTGGTTTAAACTTTTGGTTTAAGTTAATATTTATAAAATTAATATCTTACAGTAGAATATGCCTTAGATGTATTTTGGTCTAATTGGATTTTATGTAAATTTGTAACCGAAATTTACTCTATAAATATAAATTTATAATGGATTTACGTTTATTAAATATTGAAATTTTATATATTAAATTTCAATATTCAATAAATGTTAATCCATTATAAATTTATACTTTATTGTATATATATATATATATATATATATATACTATATATGCTATATAATATATACTCGTATATATGTTTTTTTAACCTTAAAATATTTAAATAGTTCATGTACCTATATATTACAGTGTAAATACTTATTTATAGAAATGAAATATTTTATCAATGTTCATAGTTTATAAATTATGTAAACATCAAATTAATTACATTTTGGAAACTTAATGTATTTAAGCTGTAAAATGTGTTATACATTTTATTTACTACAATTTCTTTTTAGCAATTTCAAAAGGTGTTGGTTTTATAAGATTTGATCAAAGAATTGAAGCAGAACGAGCAATCCAAGAATTAAATGGGACTGTCCCCAAAGGTTCAACAGAATCTATTACTGTAAAGTTTGCCAACAATCCCAGCAGTAATAAAGCAGTACCTGCATTAGCAGCTTATTTAACTCCTCAAGGTGCTCGGAGGTTTGCTGCTGGCCCTATTCATCACCCTACTGGGCGCTTCAGGTATATTCCACTCTCCCCCTTATCCAGGTATGACCATTTCTTCTCTTCATTTGTTTTACAGTGATATTATTAGAATCAATTCATTAAAATTATTAAAGTTCCATTTTTCAATAAATTGCTATTAAAGAAATTTAAATAATTACATTAAATAATATGTACAACAACAATAAATATTATGTTTAACTTAAAATTTTTTTCAAATTAAAAATATTTATTTGATAAATTATTTTTTTTTAAATTGATACTTAAAGTAAATATTTTAAATTGTTATCGATTACAGGGAAACATATAATAAATTATAAAAATTAGTAACATTTAAAATATTATTAAATATTAACAAATTTAATAATTGTTTGAGGATTTAATTTTAGGTGTTTAAGTGAAGTTTTTCCTTATAGTTTATAATATGACATGCACTTCATATATGTATTTATATTTGGATTTATTAATGATATTTATATAAAATGCAAATATTCTTTTGATGGTCTCTCAAGTGCTGTTCATTGAATTAAGTAAAGATTGCATTTAATTATTTTCTCAGATATTTAATGAGTTCTTTAAGTATAATTGTCTTATACCACAAATTAAATTTACTTAATAAGATTTTTAATTAACAATATATTTTTTTTACCTATATAAATATTATTACTGAGCTTTGTTAAATTTTTGCATTTTAATTTTAGCATGTTTTTAAATAATGTAGCATATTTTTTTAATTTATTAATAATTATTTTATAAAATTGAATCCAATCTATGTTTTTTTAGTTATAGTATGTAGGTTAAATTATCAGTAATGAAAATCATTAAACAAATTATATTATTTAACTTCAAATCAACAGCATTTTCTGAAACAAATTTTCTTTTGACAAGTACCTAGTTTTATTTTAATTGCAAAATGAACGTAGGTAATATGCTCATATCGTATTCTTTTATTAAGAATGATATTGTTCTTATTAGTATCAATATCATTTTAAATTAAGACATTTATTTTTATGGTTATTGTTTTTCTTATTGAGAAATTCATCATAATTAAACTCATTAAAAAAAAAAAAAATTGTGTTCTTATAAAATTATTTAAATATTATGTCTTAATACCATTTAATATTTTGAAAATGTCAATGCTCAGTACATGTATTTAATTAATTAGCAAAAATGTTTATGAAATTAATTTTGATCTTACCAATAAAATAGTTGAGTGACTGATGTTTATCTTTCTAGAGTGAGTCAAATTTAAATTATATGTTTTTTTTATAATTTTAATTTTTACACTTCATTAATATTTTTTATACTTACCTTATTATACCTCAAAATGTCATTTGTATCATTATTTATATTTGCCTAATTTGAACATCAATATAGTAAATATTATCTCAAATTTAACTTGTATTGTAATATTTTTTATTTATATTTAAAACGACAATATTAAATTATTTTAACTGTCATCAGACTGAATACTGAACCTCTGTGCTCTAATCATGATTATGTATTAAAATTGCTTATTCTACAGAAGTAATATTTTGAATTCCTGTAAATATTAAAATGATGGTCATATTTTGTATAAGTTATACATTTTATTTAAATGTATTAATTTACCCATTTTTCATTACTTTAAACTACATATTTTATGTAATTATATTCTTGTTAAAGAATCAATATTTTCTTGATTATTTAAATTTTTATTAATACGTAATTAAAGTATGTTTTTAATTTATTATTCTTTAATATCATTAAAGTCTTAGAATACACTTTTATTTTGTTTTTTGTTTTGTTTTATTTTATCTTACAAAGTGTGGCAGCTTTTAAATAGTGTTGTTTAAACATTTTATTTGATTGGATTGCACAATAACCATATTTTACATCTACCAATATATTAATGTCCTTAGCATAAAAGTAATTTTAAGGAGATTTTTGAATAGTTGAAAAAATGATTATTGTCATTATAAATAAATAAATATGTATATATGTATATATAAATGTAAAATTTTAATTGAGAATAATAATTCAAATAAATGTTAATAAAACAGTTATATATTTTTACTTGTGAAAGTAAAGTTTTAGATTGTAAATATTAATGATTATTGTATTAAATAATAGTTTCAATTTTATTAATATTATTATTTGAGTTTTAAATACTTTATTGACTATCAAATTTGATTATTTACTTGGTAAAATTGTTATGAATTTATGAAATTATAGATCTATCTATAATATAGATAGTATTTATAGATAATATAAAAAGAAATTAACAAGTACAAATTCTAAATTCATAAATAATTTACTAAAACTTTAAATTAATTTTTTGTTGATTAATATTAGACTTATTGTAAACATTTTGATTCTAGTTAAAGCCATGGTTCATATGCGATAATTTAAAATTCTTAAATTTATAGCTTGAAAAATAAAAAAATTCTTCAAAAATAAAATTAATTGTGTAGTGTTTATTGATGATAATTTTTGTCAAATTATGTGATTTCAAATTTAAAGAACATTACATTAATTTATTTTGCGTTTATTAGGGCTAGGAGGATTCAGTTCCAGTTGTACGATAGTTACAACGTAAATAAGTTATCTATTTAATAAACCCATTTTAATTATCCATAAATATCCATTTAGCTATCATTGGCATGATGTTCATTGTTCAACGTTAAGATACTTTCTGCTACAGAATTAAAATTTAAGTTAATATTGTGTTCATTAAAAAAAATGTAATCTTGTATTAAAGTATTCAACTGTTTAAACTTAAAACTATTGGGTAATCACAGTTTTAACAGTATAACTCTGTTTAATAGTTACTCTTATTCTGTAAATTCCTTAACATATGAAAATTGAAAATATTATTGACATAGGTAATTTTTTTGTCCATAAAAATGAATCAAAATAATATTTTTCGTTAATTAAGACTTGTCTAAATTTAATTACTCAATCAATGGAGAGGAGAAATTGTTCATACCATTACTGGATATATAACAAAGTGTAATTAATAACCAATGGATTGATGTATCACGAGATGGCATAGGTAATATGTTTCCAATTATTTGTATTTAGTGCTAACTAGCACTCTAAATTGCTGGTAGGAAGAAGTTATTTAAATAAAACACACTGTAACCTTATTTGTGCACATAAAACATAGCGAACAAAGCTCATGTTTCATGTTTAAAAGGGGGGTACATAGTATTCTTCCATGATATGCATGTAATAATTTGCTTGTAAATAATATCATAATTTTATTCCTATTTTATGATATAAAATTGAAAATATTTGTGTTTGAATAAATTTATGTTATTATATTGTTTTAAAAAAGATATAATTCAGTTTATTTATTATTATTATAATTTATATAAATGAACATTTATAAACACATTTCTGCTTCATTTATAGAAATTTATAATTGATAAAATGCATAACTATTAACTGAATGACACTGAAAAAATCAATAATTTATTCAAATGTAGTAATCATTTGATCAATTTTCAAGAATATTTAAATCATATTATGTTAAATATGTATCCAGGTAATATTGTTTTAATAGTATGCTATCAAGAAAAACTAGTACCTACCTTATTTGCCTTTTTTTATATCTTTATTGCATCAAACAATTTTTTGGACATACTTTTAAAAAATTTTTTTTTTTTGTAACTTCATATTTATTAAAGCTGCCGCTCGTTGTACAATTTATTTTATATAGATTTTATTGTTTACATATATATGTATTTATTTATTCTTTTATTTTTATTTTGTTTTAGCACTGGAAAGACCATGCTAGCCATAAACAAAGGCTTACAGAGGTCAGTATAGTTTCTTTTATAAAACTTCTTAGCACAAAAATAAAATAAAGTTCAAGGCAAATAAAAATTTATCGACAGAAAGGGAGGGTGAATTACATGGAATTAAATGAATGAAATATTTTATAATATTTAATAATGAGTACTTAATAATACAAATAAATTATCTCATATCTATTTAAAATAATAGTAAATACTTCTAAAATTAAATAAAAATTGATTAATAGTATTAATTAATTTCTTAAAAATTGTGAATTATTCAATTTTTAATATTAAGTATGTAAATTGAACCTTAATACCCATTCTCAAAAATTGATTTATAGATATGTATACAAAGCTAATTACATCAGATGTTAAAAATAAAACAAACTTTTAAAAAGTTTTTATTATTTATGGTAAAATAAATAATTATCATGCAACGTAGCCTAGAGAGACCTAACCAAACGTATAACTTTATCATTAATAATAAAATATTAAAAAAGAAATTTCACAAAATAAATTTTACATTTTTTATTTTTATTTTTCAAGTTTACTTATATAAAACCCTAGAATTTAACAATTGTTTTAAAATTTTATTTACCTTATTTCATGTTTTATTATCAAGTCTAACATATTATTTGAATTTTGGTAAAATTGGATAACATTTTTTATCCTTTAAAATTTATTTATTTATCAATTAATTAATTCTATATATTTTTAATGAAGTTATAAAATAAAAATTAAATAAGTATAAATCCATTTAAATTATCACAATGAACTATTGTTTTATCACTTATGACATAATTTTTGTATAATAATTTATTGGTTTATTTCAATATATATGTAAGAAAATAAAAATAATAATTTAATCACTTCACATTTATTGATTATTCTATCTCGTTAAACTAAATTGAACTTTTAAAGTTCAATACATTTAACTTGTCAATAACGCAATTATTTTTTTATTAATTGAGTTATTTATGCAATTTTTAATTTGTTTATCTTTTTGTGGGAACTTTTTGCTTTTTTACATAAGAAATAGTTATTGTAATAAGTTAATATTACATAAAATAAGTTATTGTATTGCATTCTTGAGTATACAAGATATAATTTTAAAATTTATAAAAACTGAAAAGGTTTTTTTTTTTAATTATTGTAATTATATCATATTGAGCAAATTTGTATTAATTATTAAAATAACTCTGAATAAATATTATTAATTGCAAATTTGATAAAAAATAATATATTTAATATATATTAAGTATATGAATCAAAATCTTATAGTTATCACTTATCATAGTATATATAACCAAAATTATCACTTTATTATATCAGTTTATTAAATTTAATATTAAATTTGAAATAAAGTGAACATTTAATTGTTAACATTAACATTTAAATGTTATGATTTCATTTTAGATATTCACCTCTGGCAGGTGATCTGTTAGCTAATTCCATGTTACCTGGTAATTCAATGAATGGATCTGGCTGGTGTATATTTGTGTACAACTTAGCACCAGAAACCGAAGAAAATGTATTGTGGCAACTTTTTGGTCCATTCGGTGCCGTACAAAGTGTAAAAGTAATTAGGGATTTGCAAACAAATAAATGCAAAGGATTTGGATTCGTCACTATGACCAATTACGATGAAGCAGTGGTTGCCATTCAATCTCTTAATGGATATACGTTAGGCAACCGTGTACTTCAAGTATCTTTCAAAACCAATAAAGGTAAAAATGACATTAGCGATTTAGAATTTTTATTTCGAAATAAAATTTAATTTTAATAAAATAAATCATTGTTGTCCCGATGGTTCATAGCTTGAATGTAAAAAAAAAAAAAGTTTTGTATGAAAAACTTAATACGCAATGTTATTGTAATAATTTACATGTTATAATTTTTAGGCAAAGGAGATGCATCCAGTTTGTTAATGTCTCTTGCTGATTCATTAACTGACTGTTAATAATTTCATCAATCTTCTTCGAATATTTTCAAATGTTTACATAATTCTCCCTTCTAAAACATCTTTAACTGACTTGCGAATTCACTGATATTTATCATGTCTAAGAAGGTAAATTATGTTTATTTATTAATTATATTTTTAATTAGATACATTAAAATTAAATCGCGTGCACCATAATAACGTTATCAAAATAAACACTTTTCAAAGCATATTATAAATAATATAAAAATTATAATTTTTTTTTTTTTTTTTTTTTGAAAAAAAAAATGTTAATATTTCCTTAAACATTTTGTTAATGTTTGTGCAATATAATCATTATTGGTACCTATCTTATATTACAAATTTCCCATTTTTTTCTTTACTTTACTTTTGGAACAGATTTAAATAATAATTGCGCAAGCATGTTGACTGATAGTGTTCTGTTCTATTTAACGTTGCTAGTCTAAGATATTCCTATATTATATATTTTAAATTTAAATTCGTAAATAATTTATAACATTTTTCTTTTTTCTTTTGTTGCTATTATTCCATTTATATGTGTGCGTGTATTATGTGTGTACATAACAATGTAAGTGTGTTTATATTAAATATAAATTCATTCGTATTAACTATACTTAGGTAAATAATATATTTACCATTTACATAAAATGTCCACGAGAAGCTATATATGTAAGTCAATGTAATATTTTTACTTTTTTACTCGTTCTTATGCAATTAGGTATGGGAAAAAAAAAATTTTATGAACTTTATAATACATAACTTAACTCCTCCCTTAAAAAAAGCAACATATTTCAGATAAATTTCATAATTTTCAATCAATTTTATTGTTGAATATGGAGTATTTGTGGTTACGATCAGTCATTGTTGAGAATATAAACATACTAATTAATAATTTAGTTTATATAGCAGTTAAGTAATATTATTCACAGATGTCTTGTTCATTTTGCATTTATTAATAATTCTGAAAGAATCGAGTCAATTTCTATAACGTACCTATATATAATATTAAGAACCTATTTGTTTTCATTTGTATTGCTTATACATGGAGTTGTGCAAATATCTGATGAAATTACTTAATATGTTTCTATATACACACAAATCAGTGTGATAATTGATCTCAATGAACAGTATTCAATATATCAATATATCACTGTTTGAAATAATAACATATAAATCTAATATTATAGGCACTGGTTGCTGTGTACGCAATGTAATAAAAGGTGGACTTATTGGAGATTATTAAACAAAAATTAATAATTAATTAAAAAATAAACAGGGTAATTTGGTGAAAACAAGTCTAATGAGAAAAAATATTCCCATACTTAAACTGGATATTTTTAATGCTATATGTATATATTGTAAAACGCTATATTTACGAATGTATTTAAGATGCGTTCTGAATTTCAAAATCACTCCTGGGAATAAAATAAACACATTATTTGCTATTAAAATGAAAGTATAACATTTTAATACTGATTGGAATTACATTTTAGTTTTTGAGCTCCAATAATGAATACAAATATACTATAACTCTATTCATTTTAACATTAAAATATCAAATATCAATCCAAAATTATATGTACCTAATTATAAAAGTATAATATTTGTCTGTATAATATATAATTTAATTATATTATATTTAATTTAGTCTAAATCCACTCAACAAATATTCAAAAAATCCTTATCTTTTTCAAATCAGCTTTGAAATCTTCTGTAAGTCCACCAGATTCTTAAGTTTTATTGATGTAAAATTCAATTTTAATTTCTGCTTCTTTACTTTATTGAATTAATTTAAGGTCTTTTTAAATCGTCTGTGTAGCTATAATTTAAAATATCAGTACCTGATTACGCCAGCTAAGTTACACCAACAGGCCAAATTGTTGGTTTAATTAACTGTTCCTTCATAATTTAACATTCCAGCACGGTGTTTGATGATGAAAATATTATAATATACTCAGATTATGAAAATCCATAACTAATAGCTATGTTTTTTTTATCTTGTCATTGCTGTAATTTAGCTATAATAAAATCGTATGGAATAAAAAAGACTTTAATATAATGAGAAAGAGACTGAAATTAGTTTACAAGTTAGGAAAATGACGTCGAAATGTAAAAGTTATTAAATACGATAATATTATTTGTTGATGAGTTCCTTCAGTAATAAAAAAAGACCGTATTTTGAATGTAACTTGGTCTCAATAATTTTTTTAGTGTAAGACCCATTCAAGTTTATGCTTTTTGAGTATGTGGTGCTGTTTTACAATAGCAATTAAATTACTTACCAATATGGTTTAATCAAACATATTATATTCACCGTTCTAGTTGTTTAAAAAAATACTGAGCATTAAAGAATTGAAATGTATGAGCAATGTTAAAAATTTAGTTCATTATTATTATTAGTTTTTTTTTGAAAAAAAATCATTTACTCTTTTAGTATCATGGCACAGACAAATAATTGGAAAACATTTCTTAGGAATTTTTTTAAAGACTTTTTAGACTTTAGAATTGTCTATTTCATAATATTAAAAAAAAAAAAAAAATTATACAATTTAAATTGGTATATCCTCTATTAATAATGAATGTCTTTACATTGTGTAGTTGTTATTTGTTAGAATCAAATTCTAACCAAATGTTACCAACTGTTGTGTTACAATGAGAGAACCTTTGATTTAACTATTTATTTTGTCCGTAAAAAACCATTAAATAATTATATTTTATTTATGTTTAGTGTCCATTAATTGTTTCTTTCTTAGATACATTTTTTTTGTATTGCATATTTAAAAAATTCTAGTCGAGGGTAGTTAAGTATTACTACACTTTAAAAAATTAAGACTGTCAAAAAATAACACCCTCTTAAAACTTAAACAGTAAAATAATTTTCCTTTTGAAATTAATTAAAATATTTTTATGTTTGTAAAATGTTCTACTTAAATACAAAAATATTGATAGAGTACATTAATTTGAACACTTCTAGATTTTGGTTTTAATTAATATATATGGGTATGTTTTTAAATTATGATATCCAATTGATTCTGTTTGTATTGTAATTTTAAAACTTCGTGATAAATTGAATAAAAATAAATTATTATTGAGTAAAATAACATTTTCATGCTCAAAATAAATACTTTCATAACAGTTTTTTAACATAATTACTTAATTGCAAAATCTATTTTTATATTCGACGCTCAAACTATTCGGTTGAATATTCCCAGGCTATTAGTAATGTATGAAAAACATCCGTGTAATGATATTCATGAATTTAAAGTGTGTAATATGTGTGTAGTGTTTAAATTTGTGTCCATAAGAGTTTAAAAAATAATTTGTTTCATATTCAATAAACATAAATACGCATATTGTAATAAAGTTTACTATGGGTTTAGATCTTGTCTAATCATTTACCTGACGTCTTTTAAAGTGTTGCATTAAATATTCTTTCATCATTGCACTTGTTCGTTTAATAACTTGTGAAATAGCTATACATTTGGTTAACTTATCAGTTGTTGGACACCGTTGCTGTTGTTTTTATTATGTACACACAAAATAACTAAAAAGTCAATCAAAAACGCAATTCTGCTAAATATTCTAGTCATTTTGATATTTATATAAGTGTGTATTTTTTCACTTTTCGGTGCTAAATTATTCAAATATATTTTACAAATTACTTTTCTTTTTGAGAAATTATTAAATTTTGCGCCAATAAATGGCAGCTTGATTTTTGTGTGATTTTTATAGTTAGTGCGTTCGTCTTGTAAACTTATTCGAACTTTTTTTCTAAACTATATTTTAGAGTTAAAATTATAGTAAAACTAGGCAATTGAATTGTTTACAGTTGTAAGATTATTGTTACCGTATCAAATGTGCTACAGATTCAGTTAAATTGTATTATGAATAACTACTTTTAAAGTTCATTTTATATTTTTATTTCCTCTAGTCTAGTCTTAAGCATCTTAAAGAATAATTAAGTAATATACCTATTATTAATTTATCTTATTAAAATATTATGCTTGAATTTTCGTATGTGTATGTTTAATCAAAATAGTAGCAGTGTATTAAAGAATTGTGAGTATTTTGAAGTATCTTGAAAGATAAATGGTCATTAAATTTTCATTTGCCTATCAATATATTATCCTTTTAACTATATTATATGAGAAATTTTGTAGAAGGAATGAAGTTAAAATTATTAATAAAAGTATTAAAAATATCCAGTTTTTGTTTAGATTCTAGATAATTACTTAATAAATTATTTAGTTGTATCTTACAATCAATGATCAAAAAATTATTCATAAACACATATGAATTCTTTAAAAAAATCTTCTTGTATTATTAACATTAATGAAATGAAGAACAACATTAAATTATATAATAATAATAATAATAATAAATTGATAGACTTAATTTTTGTGTGAAATTGAGAACAAGGATATATTTAAATTACTACCTAATAAGGATGAAATAATGAAAAAAATATAAGTGAAATTTTAGTTTAAATAATGCACATTATTATAACCAATAAGTATTTGTGGTTAATGTTTTATAATTAATTTTATTTTAACTTTAAGATCAAACAAATGAAATACTTTATCCTGTTTTTGATTAGTTAGCTTGTCACATACTCGGGATATTCTTTATGGTATTTTGATGATTTAAACATAATTTTATCAATTTTATTTTGCTTCTATTCAATTTCACTAAAAATATTATAAATAACTTTGAATGAAGTTACTTAGTATAAATCAAGTATATTATTTAGAAAACTTCTTTTAATAACTGATTTGACATTAAGATAATATATATTTTAAAACTATAAAATTTAATATTTTATATGTTTCAATAGTAGAATTTATAGAACATTACTTTATATATATTACACATTAAAAAGTTATTTAGTCATTCTGGATTTTGCAGTATATTTTTTGAATATGAGCTGATATAAAATGTTTATAGATCATAATATACAGATAAATATCAAAGCAACAAAATAGTAGAAATAAAAAGGCATGTATTTTTTCACAAATTAAAAAAAAAGGTGGTTTATTTGTTTACCAATTGAATTCAAACACTAAAATGCAGAGTCTTTCCAATTATCAGATTCTAAGCAGGGTTTTAGATTTTTACTTTAAGGTTAAAAATATGCATTAATTAATTCTCCTACAGAAATTATTTCACTACCGAACCCGTAATAATGTCAACAATAATGGGGCATTGGTCTTCACAGTTACCCGGGGGGAGGGGATCTATGTTATGTATCAATAAATGTGTGCATGTTTTTAAAATTTAATTATCTCAGTCCAGTAATATTATCCTAAAATTAAGGCATCAATTGAACCGAACTGAAGTTGTACTCTTTCATCTGTATCCACATGATAAATTATTTTAAATCTAATAAAATATTACACCAATTTTATTTTTAAATTAAATTAAATTCTCAGATTTGTCAATGATAAAATTCATTATTTTAACTTAAAGTCTTTAATCAAAATGTTAAATATTAAATTTGTTTGGTGATCTCACAAAGAGAACTGGTGAAGCAATGATTATGTTTGACTTAATAGATTGAGACTTGAGAGTAAATGTTTTGTATTCATTTAATAACTTTCCACCATGCGTTTATCGCATTCTTTCTTTGCATTTTGAAACAATTATTTTCAATGTACAAATACACAAACAGTAATATTTATATTATGTTTAATAGTGACATTACTATTATCTTAGTATTATTGTATAGTTCTGTATAAGATCAGCAATATATTATACGATGGTCCATGTGTAAGCATTATTTTTAAATAATTTTGAATGAAATAAAACAAACACACTAATAAATTTATTTGGTAGAAACAAATATTCAATTACTATGAGGTATCCGATCCGGAGATGTCACTGATAAAAACTGTATCCGTATTTTGAGGTTTGCGCGCATGCGCTCAATACTGATTTTGGTGCTTTAAATTAACGAGTTATTTTTTGTAACCCGATATTTTAATGTAAGTCGATTCCCAACATTTGTATTATAATAAACTGACCATGTCAGTAGGTTTATAACTTTGTAAATATAGTGTCGGTATATGATGTGCAAAACGCCTAGTATATTATACATATGGTTTAGAACATTTTATTTATGTATGTATGTATGTATGTATATATGTGTAATGTGTTTGTAGGTATGTGTGTACATCACAAAAGTGTGTGTTCGTATCTTTATTCGATATTATAATGTGAAATGTAAATAAACAAGGTCAAAGATAAACAATTTTTCTATTCAATGTGCATTGAAGCGCAGGAATATCATGAATTCGTTACCTTTTTATATACCTACCTTTATATGTCGATACAATTTGTATGTAATATTATGTGATCATATTGTCGATTTTTACATTTATTTTATTCGATCATTATATCATTGTGCATCTTCAATCGACAAACTGAATGAACAATGAATGACAAATCTAATGATAAAACATTAGTTTGATAAATCAAAAAATTTGTATACTCCATTCTATTCTTTTGAATTTAACTCAGCTGATATGTACTTACTCGGAGTTAACACTTAAATTGATTTCATCACGATCATAATTATGACACTATATCATGTATTTTTGTTTAGTACCAACCTTATTAATTTTTTAAATACATTACAAGGAATTAAATTTATTTTCTATGTTGTGCATTTATTGATTCGAATCTGTTGGCAATAGGTATTGGAAAAATGTATAAGTTAATTTAACTCTTAATTAATATATTTAATTAGGTTATGTATTTATTAGACCTAATGTACCATTTATTATTTAGAGGGCTTGTTTTGTTATTTGCCAATATAGTCTACTTTGTTTGTAGAAAATATTTTTTAAATTTCGTTGTAGTTAAAATAATTTCTATTTAATACATTTGCAAGAACTAACGTTAAAATAAATATTCTAACATTTGCTTGTTAAAAGTAGAGCATTTTAAAAGAAAACAAATTTCTATTCACCATGTATATAAAATGTGGAATAAATTACAATTATTATTATTATTATTATTATTTAGAATAACATATTTTTCCAATTATATTAGAAAAATATTTCAATTAAACAAAATCTTAAGGTAGCCAATATAATCTTGAAAAAAGTGATATAGAAACATTAAAATTGAAAATTAATTAATATCTTAATTTTGAGTGGCTTCTTTGGTAAATTAATTTACTGTTTCTGTCTCATGCTTGTGCTATATGAAACAATTACAAGAGATAATTCAAATAATCCATTTAGAGATCCAATGACCTAAGAAATGTATAAGAATACATGATATTTTATAGATACTTTATGAAAAATATACAATGAAGATAATTTTTTAGCTCATGGAATACCTAGTTGGTGTCCGTGGAGTTTTCTTTTTTGGTTTCAAAAAAAATAAAAAATAAGATCGAATACTACTGAGAATTAAAATCTTATCATGACTGAAAACTCAAGAACAATTAAAATTTGTGTGTCCCCACACATATATTTTTGCATTCACCAAAAATATTTTTACATATTTCAAGTGAGATTTGTAACGTTGATGATAAATAATAACTTTGTTTTGAACAATATTAAGTTGTTAATATAGACGAGATGAGAACGACTCTACTGACGAGTATGTTTAAGCTTTGAGTACTCTGAATAAAGTGAAATAGATTTTCTATGTATGCATAACATTGTATGTCATGCGGTATCGGGATATTGCAATCCTAGACGTTGAGTTTTTATATATATTTTGAGTAAGTTCAAAAGGATTTATGTACATACACCCAACTGGGTTGTTTGAAAGAGCATATGCGCCTCGACCATGTCATTGTGATCTCATGAGTTTTTACTGACTTCTTTACCTTTGTTATGGCATTGCGTGAGTATTGCCAGTATATTATTATCTTCGTTCGCCTATTTTAAATCGATAGTGCTTCGTAAACTCCATTTTTTTCAAAAGTTGTATTAAAAGTTTTTTTCTCATTTTACTATTTGATTCTAGTCTTGATAATTTTATTAATTTTTAATTTTACTGATTTTGGTTACATTAACTTACTTCTTGCTAACAAATGAAAAAAAAAATTTATGTATTATTTTTACTCTGCTGGCCCTTTAGTTTTTGAACACTTAACTGATTAATCCTATAAATATTAATAAATAAATGTCCATAGTGATAATTATAAGTGGCTCGCCCCACTCACAAGTCAATGAATCAATACTAATATTTGGCGTTGTTTGCATACATTGATCAAGTATGTGATACCGGAGTAATACAACTAATTGTTGTAATAATCTACTAAAATTACAGATCTCTTTTTAAATTTGTTACGTGGATGTACCTAAATTCATTAAAAAAAAACAAAAAAAAAATCTATCATAAAATAAAATAATGATATTTGTTTAATATTAAAATGCTAACCATTTTAACTAATAATATTCTTTTAAAATCATGATTTTCTTACATTGGCAACTATTTTTACACAATAAGATGAACTCCTTTGTCTTCCAATCTGATTTCGTTCTGTGTATTTAATTTTGTACCTAGTAAAATTTGTTAATGGGTTGTCAACTTTCCATCGAAGCACTTTATATAACAGAGTTACACTAAGATTAAAAAGTTATAAATTGTTTCAAAATGTTTACTTAGGTCTACCAAATGTATTATGTACATTAACATTATAGCTTTGATTTCAATTGTGTGTGTTTAAATAATAATTATTATTATTATTATTATTATTATTATTATTGTTATAATTATTATTATTATTATTATTACTATACTATTATTACAAATACAATTATTATGATTATTATTATTATTATCATTCTCATTATAGTAATATAAAATTAACAGTAATAATTTAATTCATTTTATTACATTTATGTTTTCGATTCTATTTGGTAAATCAACATCATTTATGTCTGTGTATGTGTGTGTGATTTTTTTTCAATTTTAATTTATATTTAAAGTGTTTCAAAAACATTTATATATTACTCAGATGGTTCTAAATAAAATACTGGTTTCATATTTAATTAATGAAATGGCTTAATAAAACAAGAAATTCTTGGTATTTCCACATGTATATAAATATTTGATTTTAACTAATCAAAATTGATGAAAATAAATAAATATTAAAATTTTAGTATCAAGAATATTTTTGAAAAACATTTGAATACAAGTCTTTGTAATATTAATATGTTTTTGAAATACTATTTAATGCATCTTAATTAGATTATTATTAATATATTTATTATAATCTGGAATTAATGTTTGAATTTTTTTCTTCTTATTCTTTTTTTTTATAATTATTACTATTAATTTAGCACCTTACAAGTATAAATGAGTTAATTGTGTTTTTTTTTCAACTAATTTTATTTTATTACTTTTTAAAATTATCTCTATTTAGTTATTATAAACGTGGGCCGGCTGTTTTAGCGGCACTTCTGTCCCGTGTCGAGTAGTAATAAGTTTATTTTATAAAAACTTTTCCGTACATATAATATTTTACCAGTGCACAAAATGAGTGCTCAAGTGATTATAAGATTATAAAAGAAAAAAAATAATTGTTAATTGTGTTACATTATCCCGTGTCAACGAATCGTTTTTAATTATACGAAAACAATATGTAAAAACCTTGTATTTTTATTTTGATTCAATTTTTAAAATCGTTTATTCTTAAAAATACAGTGAACATGGTAAGAGAACTGTTGAACCGTTTTAATGATCCTATATAACGGTGTGGTACTTTACATTGATATACTCAACAATATTTAATATTAGTAGGTTAATAATAGGTAAATCATTATATTTACCAACATTGCAACATAAGTTCTTGGATTCACTTACATCCACCTGAAATATACATATTAAACTCTTGGTTTTATGTAGTACCTATATTATATCGAAATAAATGACTATCACTCACACTGGGTTGGAGTGACTTTGGTGTTGATTGAAAGATTACAGAATATGAATTTATGGTGAAAATATTGTCTTAACACAATGTTAATACTGCCTTATGAATTGACCAAGGCATGGTATGAAAAAATTCTATCTTAAATCCGTCTCTAAGTGATTTTAAACCCTCACTACTTCTGTATTATTAGTGCAATTTGTTTTTTCAAAAAGAGTGACAATTAATTGTATAAATAAATGCATTTTGCATATTTCTGTGTACAACAATAATGCAATAAACACATACATGCAATAGTGCTACACATATATAATATTGATGAGTATGTATGGAAAAAAAGCCAATGTATATCTTACGTAATGAAATTATATATAATAAACATTGTGTACTCATACCTACCATTTACCTAAAGCCATATTATTTGCGCTGTTGTATTGTGTGAACTTCCGTGGAACATTCTTCATGTACAGATAAACAGCGGCAACTATCATATAAAATAATGATATATTGATTTTTAATCTAATCATTAACCCATCCACCCTGTCATTAAATTTTAATTTTTTTGTTCAATAAAAATTACTTTTATCACTTAACTATATTATTATAGTTGTATAACGTTACATTAATGAAATATCAAATTAATATTTATAATTCGATTGATGACATTACTGTCTGTGAACATCTTTTTCTTATTTTAAAGGTGTATCAAACTAGAGTAAAAGATAGCATTGTTTTTACATGCATTATACACCTACCTTTGTATGTGCTTGTGTAATGGGGAGTATTTATTTTTCAAACGTTTCTAAAACGTGCAAATTATTCTCCTGTCGGTTTATTTAACAGTGTATTACTGTTAATTGTATTTTTTCAAGATAAAAAATAATATCGCAAAGTAGTATATTTGAAAAGTCTAACTATATTGGTATAAAAAATTTAGGCTAATACCTTTTACAAATTGAAAATTTTTGGTGGGAGACTTATGGGTAGACACCGTCGTTTGTGGACTACGCTGTGAGCGTAAATGAGTTTTTGTTTCTTATTGCAAATTTTTCAAAAGTATACCATATACCTTACAAAATTATTTTTTAACAATATGTTTATTAAGACCGGTCTCATTACTTAATAGTCTAATTTAAAGGTTGTACAGTCACTTCATGTTCTTAATTTTTAGACACTATTTATACCGAAAATATAACTGGTAATGAAAATAATAGTTTTTTGTTGAATATATCTTAACGGATTATTTGTTGTCAATAATATTAAATAGTCATAATAATCTGATACCTACGAGTGTGACACGAATACTTACTTAGACACCTAATATATAAATTTGTATGTACACGCTTTAAAGGAATATTAATCTGTCCTCATTTGGTAAAATAAAATATGATACCAAATGTTGAGTTCTTCGTGAAGAAACAAAACTAATCAAATACTGTTCTTACCTAACACTTTATGTTATTATATACGCATACACGGACGGTTATTTATAGATCGTGCGCACACATACACATTTTTATTACTGACATTCTGTGATAATACTGAAATAATTTATAATAGCAATCTTTAATAAAAATAAAAATAATAATTTAATAAAAGGTATAGCGGTAGGAGACAATTCTAAATTCCGCAAAGTAAATTATTTTATTAAAAATAATAAATATATCTAAAATTATACGTTTTTATACAATATATACATGGACACGTACATGTAAGCATTTTCATTATTACTTATTTATTATTATTATTACGTAGGATATTTTCTAAAATCGTAATTAATATGATATTAAACGATAGTCTTTACATAAATGTGTTATATACATACCTCTTATATACCAATACATATTATGTCGTTTTAACTCCCATTTTTTCTGTTGTAAAATATTTAAATATACTAATCATATTAAAATGTATGTTCCCATTAAAAACAACAATGTTGTTTACGACCCCTCATCTAAAAAAAAAATCAAAGTAATTATAAAGTTTAATTTGTCATTATATTTATTTTAATATAAAGATGTTTTTAAGTGTGTAGTTAACCAATATTTATATTATTATTAGGTAATGCAATATTATTATTTTTTATTTTATGTAATGGATTTAAATTAATTAGTAATATGTTTATTATTTTATTGTGTTTTATTTTCACCCTTCACATGCATCTATTAACATATTTATTATTATTATTATTATTTTATATTTTGTTTGAATAATATCCTTCTTTTGTTTTTGTTTTTTTTTTGTTTTTTTTTTTTTTTTTTTATATAACATTTCTATCGATTATAATAATATTTGTAATAATTATATTAATCAATATTCGTTTTTTTGCTTTTGTTCTATTCAGTTTGTTTTATTATTATAAGAGTTTCGTTTGTGTTTTATTAGGTGTCATTAGCTTTTTCACGTATAATAGTGTAATATTATGATATACTTGTCATTATTATTATTATTATTATTATTATTATCATTTACTTATTTTTTTTAATTCATTTTTTTTTCAAATATAAGTGGTTATCATTAAAAAAATGTGTTATTGTACTTATTTATTTATTTATTTATTATTAAGTTTAACGGGATAAGCCCTTTACATAGGATATAATACATAATAATCAAGAACAACCATACATAATATACAAAATAAATAAATTTCAGTTAGATAGTAGGTATAAAGCTTTTGTTTTAAAAGATTCACGAGACATAAAAAAGAAATCGACTTCATTACAAATTGAATTACATAATAATAGTGCTCTAGGAAAAAATGAATCTGTACATATTTTTTTTTTTATCAAAAGGTACAAAAAATAAACAAGAATTTCTAATCGAATAACTATGAGTACAAATAATAATTTTACTTAATAAATCAGGACAATCAATATAATTATTAAGAAGATCATAAAGATCATTAAGAATAAACATGACTCAGATAACTTACCCCTGACCTCACAAGGCTGAATATAAATAGAATTATATAGCTACTAATGAAAATGATTCTCTTGAAATGGATAAATTTAAACTTATCAAATTAATAATATTTATATACATCAATCATTTAATATTACTTAATTTTCAATTTCCATGGTACATGATAGCAAAAACAATTAAATAGAATATTTAAAGAAAAAAGAGACAGTTTACTTATCTATAATACCATGTTTACCTCTGCATATTGTTTGTCGAATAATATGATAGATGATACAGAACAAGTCAAGTTAAAAAATATTTCGAGGTAAAAAGAAATGCTGTATTGATTACTGAAAAGTTACATAATAAGAGTTTCCAGTGAATATGTAATCATAAGGAAAATAAATTTTAGGTACATGCAGCTGATTTCAGAATTAACCAAAACGTGAGAGAGCAACTACTATCTTCTCATCTAAAAAAAATCTATCAATTTGTATATTATATTAGTTCAATCGATTGTTTATGATATCTAGTCGAGGCTATAATAAAGTATTGGATAATGTAGTTAATGAGTTGTCAAGTAAATTATAATATATACAGGGTGTTTCACAAAGATCTGACATGTTGAATAACTTTTGTTCTATTCCATATTTTTAACTTTTTTTTTTTTTAATGAATACTATAGCCTAGCGCTACAATATTACATTAAATTTTTTTTTTTTTTTTAAAACAAATTTCAAAATTTAAAATTTTAATTTAGAGTTTGAAAAAACATCAAAATCGCCATTTTGTAAACATGGTTTTAGAAAAATTTTGGTGCTTGAAATTCTTATAAAGGTTGATCCGTTAATTTTCTATGATTTTTTAAAGTTTACGAAAAATCGAATTAAATTGCTTAATAGTACAGCCATTTGCTAATTATTACTATAGTGATATTATCTGATGACTGATAAACGATACATATTATTTCATTTTTCGTAAACTTTAAAAAATCATAGAAAATTAACGGATCAACCTTTATAAGAATTTCAAACACCAAAATTTTTCTAAAAATCATGTTTACAAAATGGCTATTTTGATTTTTTTTCAAACTCTAAAATAAAATTTTAAATTTTGAAATTTGAGTTTTAAAAATAAAAAAAAATAATTTAATGTAATTTTATTGTAGCGCCACGCTATAGTATTCATAAAAAAAAAAAAGTTAAAAATATTGAATAGAAAAAAAGTTATTCAACATGTCAGATCTTCGTGAAACATCCTGTATTTATATTATTGTGCCTATCTTATAATGAATCATTTTTGTATTATTTATAAAAAAAAAAAGTTATTACAAACGTCAAATTACCATACGTGGGTATTTTAATATTTATGTTTATCATACTGCATTAAATTCATAAATATTTTCATTTTAAAGTGGCTGTATCCAGTGATGCCGATCCTCATATCTAGGTATTGCAGTGGCAACAGTTGCAATTAAGGGTGGGTGAATGGATGTGGTAAGGCTGCGAAATACACTAGGTTAAATCCAATCGATAGGAGGAAAAAAAATGAGGGGCAGTTGCTCAACATATTATGAGTAGGTGGGTAAGGTGGGTGGGTACTTGCTTTCAAGTATTGAAGCTATGCTTATGTTTTGCAATACCTCTAAAAACTGACTTCGGCGCCACTGGCTGTATCTATCTACCTATAGGTATATAATTGTGTACTAACGATGGATACACACGTATTATGAAAAAATACAAACGTTAAATGCGCCAGACGAAGGCGAAAAATTGTAAATTGCGTCTAACACATATTTGGTAGGTATTCATTTCTATAGAGTAAATTGCGCCCAGCGTATTTTTAAATAAGCAATATTATTTTTTTATGATAGCTTTCTAGCATTATTAAGAGGACAACACAAAGTGTTAACTATCACTAGCCTAACATTTTCACTATATATTAATTGCATAATTGCATACTGATTCCTATTTTACGAAAATTCATAAAAAAATTATTTTTTCCATTACAAATGTGAAGTAAGTTAATAGTCATTTACTCATGATATATATGAACAACTGTAGGTACTCATTTTTGTATAAAAAATCAAACATTAATTTTTTATGATAAATTAACTTTTGATGGTAAATCATGTATAATAAAAAATGTGTATGCAGTTGATATACGCGTTCTGATTGCTGGTAAGTATAAATGGGATAGGCAACTCTCTAGATAGGACCGTTTAAATCAAACTTCCGATCTATAGAGTCGCTGGATGAAACTTTTGGACAAAATTTAGTTGAGCCAAAAGTGTCTCCAGAAAAAAATTAAAATAAACATCACTGTAAAACCATAAGATCCTTCACATCACTCAGAATCTAAAATGTACATAATCAACGAAATTACCCAGTTAAAATATAATCTTATACATATTTATGAACCACAGGAACATCGGCAAACATTTATGTTGTAGATTCTTAGAACTAAAATATGATATGAGACAAATGGGTGTTTTGATTATGTGAGATCATTGGTTGTGGCATAGACATAATCATGTAATGGGGAAGGGGGAATAATTTAAATTATACAATTTTATTAGGTTTGTTACTTAATGCTTATACTCTTATTGACTCATTCAAGGACCAGATTCAATAGTGTATATACAAGAAAAAAAATGTAGTACCTACCTACCTACACAATATTAATAATTATAAAACATTCATTAAGTTAAAATGTATGTAAACAATCAATAGCTACCTAATAAGGAGGGGAATAAAAGATCCAAAACACTTCCAGGCTTTGCGACTGTGATAAATAGGTTTTGCGAATATCACGCAATCATATTTTAAAAACGATACATTAGGACCGTTGGGAAGTCGTTCAGACTTCAAGTTTTCAACCAACTTTAAAGTTTAAGAAAACAAAAATATTTTACAAACTTAAACGTTTTCATAAACAATCAAATAGATTTTTCAGAATATTTATCAAGTTATGGTTTTCCCATAATTTATTAAAAAATGACATAAAAGGAATGCCTAATAGATTTTAAAAGTTAAATATTATTTCAGACCATATTTGGCAAATATAACATCATAAATTGCCAAAAATGTTGGAATAAATTATGAAAATTTCATTTCTATGTTTGTTTAAATCATATTAAACATGAATATGATGTGATAATAAATCACATTTTGAACATGATAACCATTGAATACTATTTATGAAAACACTATGACCAGCAAGAAAATGACAAATATTCCAATATAAGGTACTTACCCAAAAGAGTTTAGTAATGCACATCAATTTGAGGACTTGATATAATGATAGATTGATTCGATCTTTCTTAAACAATATTGAATAATATTGCAATAGAATAGTTGTAGGTAGTGTAATTTCTTTTAGTGGTATCTAAAATAGTGAATATAATGTTTGGTCTCATTTGGTCACTTCGAACGAGTATTGTAGGAAAAATACAATTTATAGTACTTATATCAATTAATAATAACATGATAAAAACGTATTAACTGAATGAATAACAATGATATCACATCATTCATTTATATTAATATATTTGTTATAATTTTAATTCATTGCAAATAAAACACTAATATTTGTATGCAAACATATTTAAGCTTTTATTTTGGCATACTATGATAATATTAAAAATAATTAATAACTATTAATGCACAATAAATAGAATTATATTCATTTCTGTTGATAGAAATGAAAAACAAAAATACGTAAATATTTTGGACTAAGTCATTTAATCAATGACTTGATAGAATATAGGTACATTTATTTATTTATTGGGAAAATAATTAGAGAAAACACATTTGACAGAGTAATTTAACATAAATAATTTAAAAGTTTTAAAAATAGAGGTATTTAATAATAGCCTCTTAATTGTTACAAAGCATTTTTTTTAATACAATTATTTTCAGTTATGTGTAATTAATTTATAATTTCACATATAAAAATGAAAATTTATATCTTCTGTTTGTGGCATTGCAATAAAAATGATTATCAATGAAATTAATCTTATTTATTAATAGTGTTTACACATATTTACATTTTACAAATATCTTAAATTATTTTCATACATATTTTATAAATTTTATAAAATAAGGCACATATGAATCAAAAGATGTTTTTTAACGACAATAAAATAAAAATACATTTCAGCAGTCTCAGATTTCTTACTAAAAATATACAATATTTCTATATTTTTGCCAATTTATTGTCTTATAAAACCTCAAATGTCAAGGAAATTTAGGCGCCCATTGGAAATAATACACTAGGATTTCCAAAAATTAGGATTTAGGTTTAACTTTCTCTCAAAGTTTTCATACCATTTTTGAACTGACAAAAGAGGAACCATTGGTGTCTGCTGAGGACCAGCTTCGACTGCATAACTTGATACATAATGAAATAAATTCTGAACCATTTTTTGTGTAAACTCAACAAAAGTTGATAAATTATTTGATGGCTCAGTATTTGTAACTAGTGACTCCACGTTTATTATAGGTTCAATGGAGATCCCAATTTGAGCATTAATACTAATTGATGGAAATTGACTAAATGCATTTAAGGGTTGAGTTGATGTATCAAATTGCTGTTTAAGATTTGAAAGCTTAAATATGGCAGACGGTTTGTTGTTTGAGAGAACACCCAAAAGTTGCCAATTTGGTCTTGCTTGTTCATCTGGCCAACTAAAGTATACTAAAATAAACATTTAAAAATATTATAATCACACAATGATCGTTATAACATATTTTATACTACTATCCAATATATTAGTATATTAATACAAACAACAAATACATATTGTAATATTTATTCTAGTTAATTTAACTTAATATTTTTCTCCTACAACACTCAATGTATTTTATTTTTGGACTATTCTAAAAATATATATCATACTAAAAAAATGAAAAAACATCTACATGGCATTCAAAAGATCTTATTTTCAATAACTACTAATTACCTTTATCGAATAAAAATACCTATATATAAAAATTTAAAAAAATTAGCTACCCACATCAAGTAATAACTAAAAATGTTTTTATATAATTGTTTTTAATATAATACATGTAGTACAATCAATTTATGTTTTGAATTTTTAATCCAATTTTTCATCTTGGTTATGGAGCATTATTTTAGTTATAGTAATATATTCCTTAAAAATAAGTTAGTAATATTTCTACAGATCAATTTATATTTTATTCAGCCATTTTTATATATTCAGTCTTTTTTACATTCTTAACTAGTACAGTTATTGCCTGTATGAAGAAAAATAAAATAAAATAGGTATACAGTATTTAATCTTCTCACTTCTTTTAAAAAATATCAGTGGCAACTCTTAAAACGAAGAGGCTGCTAAAACATAATTATTTATTGATATTGTTAATACGTGCCATGAACCATGTAGACAATCAATAGGTTAACACAGTTAAACTGCTAACTAGCAGTATTTGGTAAATAAAAATATATTTTAGACTAATACTATTTAAATTAACAATTTGGAATATTTTTAACAGAAACAATTGATGTGTGACTTCATTTTATTATAGGTACTATGACAAAGTAAATTTAAGTCTATCGTAATGGTTATCTTTCAGAATTAGATTAATACACATTTTTTTATTTGTCATTGATATAACCCAAGACAGAAAATTAAAAGTAGTGCATATTAACTGCTTATAAGTATAAAATGATAACTATGTACAGTTCACTTTTTAAACTACAACTTAAATAATACAACATTTTTGGAAACTTTTATTTTATTATGCAGCACAACAGTATTCTTACCTGAACCAGCAGTTCCTTCAGGAAATGGCATCAATCCAGTCAAAAAAACACAGATATAATTCACGGATTCTGCAGAATTGATAGTAATCATGAATTTTGTTTCTTCCAAACGTTCAAAATCGGTTCGTACCTTAAATAAAACATCTTTGTATAAATAAAAAATGAACAAAAGTCACTACAAGAAACTTATTATGTCCACCCGCCCATCAATGAACCGAGTTAAATGAAAACTGTTGGTACGTCGGTAGGTAAACATATTATATAAAAATAATATTAACCGGGAAGATTACACGAGACATTCTACAGCAAAGCGGTAATATCATCGTAATAGCCATCCTGTTTTAATTAAATGTGAATCAGTGTGAAAATCGAGTGAGATTTTCCCCGAGAAACCGCGGCCTGTAAGTACACCGACACTCTGCGTCGTACGTGACATTTTAGTAGCTTGTTCATCACTTACCAGTCTTCCGCTGACCAGCAAGCCGAACATGGACGGGACCACTTCCGTCATCGTAAAATTGGACGCGCGTTGAGAGCGTTAGGGACGACCACCGAACAAACGGTACCGCGGCTGATATGGCGAAGCGCCGTAGACGATACGTCGTCGTCCGTTTTGGGTGATCGAGTCACGAGGTGCAACTGTGCAAGCTACGATGGCGCGTGGCGTCGGCGGGATAATTGCTGGCGTACACGGAGGACCCAACGTGAATGTGCGGCGTCGATGACAATTACGCGGAGGGAACGAGTACGCGCACGCGGCCGATGTCGGCGGGGATCCGTCGAGAAAGTTCTAGAAGAGATATTATCAACGTTCCGCGCGGTTGCGTGTGATAGCAGCCACGCCGTTATCACTGGGCAGTTATCAAACTTAACAGCCTAATATGGATCAAAAACGGCGAAAATCGCCGAAAAGGACATTTTCATTAAATCGACTTTAGTAATTTCGTCATTACTTCAAAATTAATGTTGCTAGAAACTTGAAATTTCACTATATATTATTGACGTATCAATACATGCTTTAGAATAAGTTTCAACAAAATTTGACAACTTTTGGGCTAAAAACAGAATTTTGAAAATACCTTTATTTTTAAAAGTTTATCCCTATTAACGTTTTAAATATTTGACAGAAACTTTTGAAAATGTAATATGACTTTACTCATACACTTCTCTAACGATTTAAAAAAATTTTGGGATTCAAGATTTTTTTTATAAGAGTTTAAGTAAATTATTTTACTATTTTTACGTAAAAAACCGTGTTTATACGGATTTTTCACTTCAATTTTTTATTTAAAGGAATCGTTCCATCCAAGTAGAATATTTCAATTCTGAAGCTTTGATGAGAATCGTTTTACTAAAAACATTAGGTAATCTATTATTTCTTCAAAATTAAAAATTTGACAATTAAATAAATTTTTTTAATTTAAAACCCATTCCCATTATTTTGTTCGAGAAGCGAAGAAAACCCATGGGGTGAAGTACGTTCTTTTTTGTCTTTTATCATTACCAACTCAAGTCCTTATGGCAGTTTTAAAAATACGATCGATTGGTTATTTATTTCTTATAAGCTAAGCTTGTGTTAGAGACACGGATCTATGTACTACTGAGAACTGGTAGTACCTACTACTATCACAGAATATAATAATTACTACTATTAGTAGGTACTATTAATATATTATTATTAATTAGTATATTAATCCGTGAATAAACCTTTTAAAGTAAAATTGAATAAAAAAAAAGAATGGAAAATAAATTAATATTTTTAATATTAATTAATGATAAAAATATTATAATTCTACGAATAAATAGTAATAAACAATATATTGATTGCTGCGTATTAGTAATTTATTATTGGTAGTTTTTAAGTGAATCTAAGGATCTATTGCATGTTCGACATGTTTATTTAAATTTTTTTTTCTGTTAATACTTCTTAGTAGGTACACTTTACTTTGTCTAAAATATCATCTAGCATTTCTTAATACCTATCAGAAATTTCATCTAGTTTGCAGTTTGCTTTTCTCGATAGTTTTACCAGACATGCGGAAAAACTGCTGACAAATCGAGTAAAACCGATATAATTAAATCGATTTTAGTTATTTGTCATAGGTAACTCTAAAAATAAATAATAATGTTACTAGAAATTTGAAACTTTAACCATATATTAATGACATATTTTTGGATATTTTACACTAGTTCCGAAAATAAAAAATTGACAACTTCTGGGCTAAAGGTAGAACTTTGAAAATACCTCGATTTTCGAAGTTTATCCTTAATAATATTTAAAAAATTTGATAAAAACTTCCGAAAATTGAATGTGTTTATACTCATTAACTTAACTAACGATGTTGAAAATATTTCATAAATCATAGCACGGGATATTTTTTATAAGCGTTTTAGAAAATTATTTTGCGATTTTTACGGAATCGACTGTTTCAACATCAATTTCAGCGTTAAATATTTTTTTAATTATGATAAAACTTTGGATAAATATATAACAATAAGTTTTTAATTTTTTCGTTGAAAAAAATGTCTCCTTCCTTTGTCAAATTAGAAAACTTAAAACAACTTTGAAAAAAAACCCTACCGACAATTACACAAAAATGATAAAGTACCTATATTTAACATTCACGGTGTAATTTTTTTTTTACTGAAGCTTTGCTCTGATTCTTTCAACCAAAGAAATGATCTATTGTTTCGTTAAAATGCAATACTCATCACCATCGTCAATGAAATATGTGCTATCAGCTATTGAAATTGGACACGACACAACAATGATTTGCTGTAGTTACATTGTACATAACAATAAGTATTCAGTACCTACTGTAAACGGTCGCTATAAATAGGCAATACCTTTTTATGAAATAATATAATTATAAAATATATTATAATAGTTCACTTCAAACAGTACCTATGTTGACACTACGTAATTGTAATTTGTATTAAAAATTGAAAAATGACCGTGGGATTATTTAAGTAGGTATTTAATATTTAAATATTCCAAGTCCATGAAAACACAATTCATGGTTAAAACCCTGAAGTTTCCGAAATTAAAAAAAAAAAAACCACAGACGTTTTTATTTAAGTTTAAAAGAAGATATGACTGGGGAAAAAAAGTCGTCCGACAACTTAAATGTCCCAAACCATATTTAGCCGTGGAATGTTAATTGGACTACAAGTCTACAGACCAGTACCTCCATAACTTTGCCGAGCACCATTCACTTATACCCAGGCGTCTGCTCATCGTTCGACGAGCGTTTCTCCGATATATTGCCGCGTAATATGACAATGGATTATGGAACGGGTTTGAAACGTTCCAACCGATCGAATTTACTCCGTATCTTCACTACATCACCAATCGATGAACAGTATAATAAACCATGTTCTTATCACTATCACGTTCGGGAGGGTGTGTTTATTGTTCAACATCGTTATTGCAGAGTGATATGAACTACGAGTCTGCGTATGTTTTTGAACGCGTTCCGACAATCGGCGGCTTCTATTAACTGTTTTTCACGTTGAAGATACAAAAAGCTGCGAGGTTTCAGTGGAAAAATGGAAGATTTCAACATACTTCAAGGTTAGTATTCCATTTTTGTTATAATCACCAGGCTCGGATTTATATGGTATTTTACTTCCAATATACGTATTTATTCAATCAAATAAATCAATATTTAAATATGTACTTCAAACCTTAAAACAAATCAAATTCTATTATGATTTATTTATTAAAGTTATTGCTTTATGCGTTGTTTCATTGAACTATTTTATTAGATGTAAAAAAGAAAAATAACTGTTGGTATTTGATGCCTTAAATTATTTAAAAATTTAAAAATACTTTATTACATATAATATGACAAGTATTTTATTGTATAGTTATTTTAAACGTATGGATATTTATCTCAATTCAATTTTATTTAGACAATCAGGAATAGTGTGTTGAGTGATGACAAGTCAACGGAAGTTGGAGATCCATTAACTTAAATATTTTGCATTTTTAACACACTATATGTTAGGTCTGTCTGTCGTCGATTAACTGAGCATTACTGAGATATGTTGTTAATGTATTTTGATAGTTTTTTTTTTTTTGATTATTCTATTGCATGTATTCTTGGTAAAAATTTGTTATATGGTGTCTAAATGCAAATATAAAAATTTTATTTTCCTTATGTACCTACCTAACTTATATTTGCATACTTTCCAATATTTTAGCTTACAAGTGCATATTTCTAATTTTTTCCTGATTTGAAGCATTTTTTTCATAATATAGAAAAAAAATATTGACCTGACTGAAACTGAATCTAAGTTTGTATATCTGTATTTTATATAGATTAGGTACATACAAATTGTACATAGAAATGGAAATGATTATTTTTATTTATATTAATACATTTTCTATTAAATAGATTTTATTTCTTATATATTCAAGAACTTATAAGCATCAAATAAATGCAGATGCACTTTTGACCATTTAAATCTAACTGTATATTGTTTTTGCTCTTCCTTAAAAAATTTGTGTATGCTTGTAATTTCAATAATATTAATTGCTTAAATAATTTTTTTGATTTTCATTAAATAATTCAAACAGAAAATTGTTTAATGAATGATGAAATTCATAGCAATTGATGCAAATGTATGTATATTTAAAAACAAATTTATAACCTTGATTTCGTTGGATGACAATGTGAATTTTTTAAATTATTGAGTACATTTGATCAAGTAATGTAGTCAATTAAATGTTTTATAACAATAAGTTAACTAATATAATAAGATATGTCAGACTAAATTATCAAATATGCCTAAATATGTGAGGTAAATTGGAATCATAGTGAAATAAGTAAAAACATGTATTAAGTTACAGTTAAAATATGTTGGTAGTTACATATAAATCCGAATACTTATACTTACCTAAGTGTATACATTGTATTTAAGTCCTAAGTGTCTAGTTAATAATTTTTTTTTTTTCTAGAAATCCGTGAAATAATTCATGGCTTAGGTGAAAAGAGACCTCGTATAGATTCTGTAACTGCTATTCAGTCGGTGCTGGTGAAACAAATGGCCTTATTGTTATTCCACACAAAACAAACAGCAAAACAATTTAAAAATGAGAAATTACAAATCCAACATATAATATACATTTTGCGCAACCATAAACTCACTCTTATTCGAGTTTTGTCATATTTTTGTAAGACATTAATAACACTCTAAGATTAATAACATAAAGTGGGTGATGATAATATTTTCCTTATAATCAACGTGGGAAAATAGGAAAGAACAACATTCCACCTTATGTGAAATATAGAAGGTATTATTATGTTTTGATATCCTACTAATTTATAATTTTATTTTTAGTGTTAAAAGAAAATATCCATAAATTTACTACAGTTGATGATGCTGGAGAAGAACAATTTCAAGAAGAGAGTGCGAGCAAGAAACAAAAATTAAGTTTAAATGACTATAAACCTATTGATAAAAATTTTGTTGAAGCAATTTTAAACTTAGATTTCAATGAAGAAACATCCTTTGGTAATTATGATTTTCATCACTACTTTTTTGATCAGAAATTCTGTGTAAAAATCATCAACCCCCAAAATTTTACACTCATGTATTATAATCCCATTAATGTTTTAAAATGCATGTCCTGCCTTCTTACAATAACATACTATAATATACAATAGATAATAAAACATTGGAATTTTTAATATACAAGTGTGACTGTTAATGGATAAAACAGACTAAAATTATCACAGTGTTAACATACAATAATGACCATTTCCTGACTTGAGATTGAATCGTATTTTTATTTGAAAAAATGAATGACAGTTTTTTATCATGTGTTTCAAAAAACAATTCTAATAAATCCATAGTGACATGACTAACGTTTTGAAGGAACTGAAATACTCAGATGTATATACTATCTTGATAGTATTGTATTTCTTATTATTGTATCTTAAATGTTATTGTATTGAAGCTGTTCAGTGTGTCTATTAATTTTAAACTGTCAATTTCAAACAGTGGCTAGAGTTGTGATTCATACGTATATATTTTTGCTGAGCATTTACAATATTTATATTAGATAACATTATAATGATTAAAAAATTGTATGAATCATGTAAAGCCTGAAAATACAACATGGCGTTTTTGACAAATCATTTTGTGTGGTTTTTACCTCACATGGTGGTATAGTTAAATTTAAATTTTGTGTATTTGTGTTCAAATTGTTTTAGGTATTATGACTTCTACTTATGTAAAAATGCATTATTAAGCTTGAGGTATAAGTGATTTTAGGGGCCTAATGTAATATGTATGGTAATTGCTTTGTGTGTTTAAATATTTCACTTATATATAAATGTATGTAACATTGTATGCTTTAATAATCTATTTAATTATTATTTAATTTAAATTGATTATTCATGAGTAGAATTAACAAGAAAAAAAATTTTAGGATACTAAACAAATTTGTGTTGCAGTGAATTAAACCTTAACACCTTTTGCTTAAAACAGAAATAACAAAACCACATGTAACATAGAGAAATTAGCATTAAAACATTAAAACAAATTAAATATTTCCATTCATAAAATATGTTATAAAGTAAATGTCCTAAAGAATAGCTATTTTCCTATAAGATAAAATTTGTTTCAGATCCAATCAATGTTTTGACAACAATTGATTTGAAATCAAATGAGTTTAAAACCAAACGTTATAAAAAAATGAGTGTGTATAAGCAAATTATGAAAGCAATAGTGGAGTTAAAATTGGATATAAATATAACCAGAGAAGATATAAGAAATGCTACTGAAGCACGCCATATTAGAGTTAATGAATTATCACTAGCTTTATCAGCTAAGTATGCATTCTATTAATGATAAATATTTTATATTTTTATTAATGATCCATGTTGATTTTAGTCGTTACGAAGGTTTCCAGATATGTAGGAGAAAAAATTTTCAAAATAAAAAAGTAGGCGATTTGCTGTTGAAACACGTGCAAAAATATCTGCCACGTGATATTGAATATAATAAAGATGTAAAAGAAATTTTTCTGTTCTTAGCAAAAGTAAGCTAAAAAAATAAAAAAAAAAAAAATTAAAAAGATATAGGTATAATTGATATTATTATTGATAATAACATATTATTTTTTAATTTTTAACTTCTTATTTTTATTTTTCAGGAAACAATTGCTTGTTTGTTTGATCATGTATGCCAAAATAGAAAAAGTAAAATTGATGCAAATATGGAGACCATAAAATTTGATGAAAAAGACAATTCTACATCTAAAGTAACTATTCCTTATTTTTTATATTTATCAAAATAATTTTTAATTAAATTTTTTATTTACTAGAAGAAGAAATTTGACTCAATACTTGTTGAAGAAATTTTAACTGTTCTATCTACTTTCTGGAAAGAATTTTCAATGGACATCTGTATCCCTTATGTTGAAAATAATAAGTTTTTTTGTAATCAATTAATTTTTGATTGATCAATTAAAAAGATTTGACTCATGTAAGTAATTAGTGTTAAGTATAATTATGGTATATATAGTTATTTTGAAAATTGTATTTATCGTTTGATGTTTTTTACTAGAAATTATATTTGATACAGCACTTACTAGTTTCTAGTGCTTTATTAATAATGATACTACTTTTATTTGTATAATTATAAAATTAAGTGGACCATTATGATACCAAATTATTTCTGATGTGTAAACAGGGCTATTAAATTGTATTTGTTATAGATACTCCTAAAATGCAACAGACCATTAACTTAAACTTTTCAATATGCTAGTAAAAAAAGACACTTTATATAAAAATAGTCATGTTGAAAAATAAAGTTTTATGTATAGTAATTTTGGGATACATATATATTATTTTTCTATATCTTTATTCTTAATTTAAACCATTCAACTATTTAATTAGATGTCATGTTTATTGCATGGTGAAAAACTTTATGTGCTTCAATCTATACTTGTTTGATAAATAGAAAAAACTTTAATTTAGTGCATAAATAAGAATGTATTGTATAACATTAAATACTAAATTTAATACCTCTTAATAATTCATAAATGAAGAATAATTATTTTTTTATCTTTTGACGATTCAAAATTTCAAGTAGTTAAATTATGTTTTATTTTTGACTGATCTTATGTTTTCAAGAGTTTTTTTTGTATTTATTATTAAATAAAACATGTTTCTTAATTTATGTAAGGTTTGTGATTGTCCTGGTTTTTAAGTCACCATTAGTTTATTAGTATTTTTGTTCTATAAAAATTGTATATATTTCATTTGGTCTCATAGTTTGATTGTTTTTAGTTTTATTATCATTATGTCTTGTTGATTGTAATCATATTTCAATAAATAAAGATGTTCATCTCAATTTTATACTTTATATAATTCACATTAATGGCGCAAGTTTTGATAGTAATGAAAAAAACAGTTACTGAATTAATTTTATTCTTAAATTATAAGCAAATAGATAATAATGCTTTGTTGAAAATAGTCTGTTATGATAATAATTTTTTTTCTATGTTTAACCCCTTGAGTTAATTTTGAGCCCACTTTATAACTTTTATCTGAATAGACCCTGGGTTCAAAAAATATATTACCACTTCTATTTATAGTTAATTTGAATAATAAAAATAATAATTTGACTGTTTTTCTTTTCTAATATAATTGCTGATCACTAATTTCTAACTAAAATGGTCCCTTGGGCTCAAGATGAAACGAACAAGCTATAACAAATGTAATTTAAAATATTAGTTTCATTTGAATTAGCATAAGTTTATAATTGTATTAGTACTTAAGTATGTATATCTTAATAAATTATTATATTTTTAGTATATGCATAAAAGATTGAAATATATGTTAGGTTTTGTATTTAAAAAATATGAATGATTATTAGCATACAAAATTAGATTGAATTGAACAAAAAAATAATGAACTCAAATTTTAGTTTAATGGATTAGTCCATTTACATCAAATTCATCATTTAATTTTATGCCAACGTTCATTCAATTTGATATTTCAAAACAAACAAAAGCCACTATGTAAGATTTGTACATTATTTCGACATACCACTTGTTTGAACTATTTCAATGGTAATTTAGAAAATAATCTATATATTTAAGTAATTTATTTGCTTCTATAATAATATGTACGTAAAAATTAATTTTTGTTTTACTTACTTAATTTACCAAGTAATCATTTTTATGAGAATGATTGCAGTACTGTTGTAATTGGGGGGGGGGGGGAGAATAATGGTGTTTAAACCTTCCTCATTGACAAAGTAGATGATTAAATATTATTATTCATTAAATATTTATAACATATAATTGTCAAAAAAAAAAAAAAAATAATAGTTGTCTGGTAAATAATACCCCATGTGATCTCGATATCCGTATTTGTTATTTATATTATATCATTGTTTTAGTATCCTTGTGTAATATATCAATATGTGTGGCATATTTAATCTAGGGCTTATGGTCCATTCAAAATATAATTAAAAAATAGATGGACTTAATAGTATTGTCTTAAAACAGATACAAGTTTGTTATATTATCCTGTGAAAGAATATAGTTTCTACTGCTGACTAATTGTTGATATATTTTTGGTTCATAACCAGAATCGGAATATTAGTCCTTTGTATCACAGGTCAACTAATTAACTTAAAATATTTTATTTATTGCCACTTTCATTTTATAATGATCTCACATGATTACTACATACTTAACTAAATTATTATACATACATTGAATATTTCTCCTCTTTTGACTTGAATTATACTTTATAATTAAATGTTCATAATTTCAGAAGAAATTGCTTAAATGTGACATTAAAAAGACTGCATGATTTTGTTGCCTCAACCAATATGTTGTACAAAACAATGATAAAAAAAATGTTTGAAAACAGGAAATAAAATTAAATTAAAAAAATATATATATATTTAATATTATATACCTAATAGTAAAGTATATATTATATTATTAAATCATTTATACTTAAATGTCTTTGAAAATTGATGTACTTCCATTAAATTTTAAGCAATTTTACATTTTGTTAAACAAATTAGTTTTTTGTTTGTTTATTTAAAAAAAATTAGTTTAGTGTTATGGAATATTGTAATCTTTACAACCAATTACATTAACAGATAATGCCATCTTTTTGGAATTGATTTAAAAAAAAAATTTAACCATATCAAACAGTTTTTCACATATAAATATGGAAATCTAGTCATGGCTTAAGATTTTGTGTGTATTGTATGATATTTTGTAATAACTATACAATTACTACTGTAATTTGTAATGACTAATTATTTTTGATAAGTTATTTTATTCATTGATTACATTTTAAGAAAGAACTGATCTTAATAATTATAAACTGTATATTTATATATTTTACTACTTTAATATAGGATATACATAAATTTATTCATTAGTAAATAAATGTTAATCTAAGACGTCATTTTTTTTTTATTGTTTGTGTCTAGATTTTGTATTACCTGAATAAAAATTTTCTAATTTGTTCCTAAGTGAAGCAGCTAATAGCTTACAGTCTATTTTTAAATTTCTAATTACCAAGTAACTAATATTTTTTTCCATAATTGTTTGTTAAATGACAAAACAATATAAAATGTAATCACCTTGACCATAGGTATTTGATTTACACAATTGTAATTTTTAATAATTTGAAACAGGTATCATTTAGATATCATTGCTTAATTTACAAATTTGGTTCAGGAATTATAATGTTTGCATACTTAATCATGATGGATCAATTTATGGATTTATACCAGAGTAAATAACTTAAAAAATAAAAACCGAAAGACCGTGATAATTAGCTTATTTTTAGATTCTGAGTGTAAGAAATAAATAGTTTTACAACAATGTTAATTTTTGTTTTGGAGACACTTTATGGTACACTGTCCTCAAGTTTCATCCAGTCTCTATAGATCGGCAGTCGCATGTATGTGGTATTTTGAGCTTTTTTTATTTATTTGACTTAGTTAAAATAAAATACGTAATAATAATTAATGGAAATTAAAATTTATTGTATAAATAATAAATATTTCTTTATAAAAAATAATATTTCAATTAACTTATTATGTCTGTATAAAAATAATAAGACCATTATTGATATTTTTTACAGATGTATATAATTGTATAAACTATAATATATTCATCAGGTTAAAATTTATGAAAATAAAGTGTGAAGGAAAAGGGATTACACACCCAAAGTCCCTGTGGCTATGACACTGGATATATATATATATATATATACATTGAATTCTAATTCTTTATCAATAATTTAAATCTTCAAAATAAATCTGATTGGTACATACTTAAAGAGATTAAATAATTATTATATTATTTATATGATATAACATTTTTGGATTAAATCTAAAAGTATTATGTTTAATACGTTTTAGTGATAGCAATAACAATACATACTAATATTTGTAATATTGTTTCAAATAATTAATATATATTAGTGAATAAAACAAAGTAAAGGAATCAAATTATTATTTATACAATATATCTAATTATAACTAACCAATTTATATTATGATTCATAATATGAATGATTTTTACAACATGATATTCAAGATTACAATATATATGATAAATCCACATTGATATTTATCTACAATGTATATAAATAAAAACCAATAGTCACATGTATGTAAGAGCATCACTTGAGAACAGCCAGACCGATTTGTCTGATTTTTTAAATTCTTAGTGAAACGAAATGTATAAGTTTTACAACAATATGTTTTTTTTGGGGGGAGTAATAATACTCCAAAAGTTTCATTTATCAACTCAATAGATCAGCAAATTTGATCTAGTTGGTACTTAAGATTTTACAGATGTAATTTTTCTCTATGAATCCCCTCCCTATTGGTGCTTAACCATTAAAATCTTCACCAAATATCAACATTTCCTGAATACAGTGTTGAAAAAGTTTTAAAGAAATGTTACTATTTTACGGCTTTATATAGAACTTTTAAATTATGTATTGAAAAATCGTTTTATGTAAGTTTTATTTTATGAAATATTACATATTTGATATAAAATCTGAAAATGTAATAAAATTGTATTCATTTGCTTAACTAACATAACTAAAAAATGTCGAAAATTGTTAGTCAAGATTTTTTTTTGTCGTGTTTAAAGTACAAATTAAAAAAAAATCATTATTTACATGTAAATTGATGATATTTTTCTAGAAAAACATTATACAATTTATAATTATTAATCTGTTTAAAATTTTCTTTGACCAACAAATTTTCCACATTTATACTTATCTAAGGTTGAAGTTCCTTAAATATTAATTAAATTAATTATTTTTTCATGCACGTTTAAAGATTGAATTTAGACGAAAATCTTTAATTACTCTAAAATTAGTGATATGTTTCAACAAAAATCTGATCAAATTTGGAATTCTATGTCCGGTGAAAATTTCTTTGACCAATAGATTCGGAACGTAAATTGTATATATAATTATTACTAATCGTAATATTTTTACGGTTCGAGTTTCATAAAGATTAATTCAACAAATAATTTTTACATTCGTCTAAAGTTGAAATCATGGCTCAAATAACTCTTTACGTAAAATAATATCAGATTTATTTTTATTTTTATTTTATCAAATTTGTAATTTTTGGGTATAAGTGCTGAAATTTCTATGCAATCTATTTTATTTTTGTAGTCTCAGCTATATTTACATTTTTATTGTAATTAGATGCGTTATTAAAATGTATTAATTAATACGATAAACTCGGTATACATAGCGCGATGCGCGAGTTAATTTTAGATTCTGAGTGAAGCGAAGGATCTAATGTTTTTACAATGATGTTTATTTTTTTTCTGGAGACACTTTTTGCTAAACTTAAATTTATCTAAAAGTATTATCTGCAACTCTATTGATCAAACATTGTCTGTAGATGGTACTTTGAGGGTTTATTAAGCTCTTCTTCTCAATAGTTTTTCCAGGCGAGAGGAAAAACAACCGAAAATGGAGTAAAAACGGCAAAATTCGACGTAAACAATATTTTCAATTAATCGACTAAAGTAATTTCGTTATTACTCTAAATTTAATGTTGCTAGAAGCTTGAAAGTTTCACCATATATTATTGACGTATTACTACTTACTTAAAAAAAATTTCAAACAAATTTGACGATATTTAGGCTAAAAATAAAACTTGGAAAATATCTGGTTTTTAAAAGTGTATCCTTAATACAGTTTTAAGTATTTGACAAAAACTTTTGAAACTTAATATGCTCTTACTCAACTCCTTTTCTAACAATTCTGAAAAAATGTCAAAAATCGTGACTTAGAATTTTTTTTTATAAGCGTCAAAGTAAATTATCATACGATTTTTAAGTAGGTAATAAATTGTTTTTACGTCAATCTTTAACTTTGTATATTGATTTATAGAAATTGTTCTATCCAAACCGTATACTTTAATTCTGAAGCTTTGTTCAGAATCATGTAACTTAAGAAGTAATATACACATCCCCATTAACTCGTGCGAAGACTGCATAATACCCCGTCGGCAGGGGTGTATTAGAGGTCTATATTGGAGGGGGTGGGGCAAAAATTATTCAGTGCCCCAAGTAGTGTTGATAATTGATGTATATCTGAGGAAAAACTGCCGAAAAATCGGGTATAAATTGTAAAATTTGCCGTAAACGACCCTTTTACTAAATCAATTTTAGTTATTTAATTATAAGTCATAACTCGGAAAGTAATGTTGCTAAAATTTGAAATTTTCAACTTCTATTTACATTAAATTGATACATAGGTACTTAACAGAAGTTTCAAGAAAAATTGACCACTTTGGGTTCAAAATTATAACTTTAAAAAACCTTGTTTTTTGAAGTTCATCTCTAATCAAATTTTTAATTTTTGATTAAATTCAATTCACCCATCATTTTTTTTTCTAAAAGCGAAGAATACCCATGGAGTGAAGTATGTCCGGCATTTTTAAATAGTTCTGGATTATTCATTAAATAAAAAATAGAATAGTATTTATACAGTTCTCTCCCTGATCAAATGTTATGACTAACACATATACCTACCACTCTTTATAGTACAGAATAGATGAAGATATCATAGTATCTCAATTCTGTGTTTTCTAATATTAATATTAATAGGTATTACTTTTTAGACTGAGTGGATCGATAATTTTTCTGTAAACATTTTATTGGATTTTCATACGAAAAATTGTATTCACATTGCCTTAGGTACAAATTGTTGTATTTCATACTAAAGATTTACACCCTCTAAAAATACCGAAGGATTTTCATTATTTTTATCTGTAAAATTTTACCGCATAATCAAAATTTCCGCTCGGGGCTAATGGCCTTCCCCTCACCCTTATTGTGCACATGCTCATGGGGAGAAGTACATTGTTTTACTTAATTAATTGTTTTTACGTCAATTTTCAACTTAAACAATTCATTTATATATACCTATATATATTTTTTTTATGATTAAGATCCCAACACACTGCAGCGGTGGCATAATTTTTTTATAAACTTTCGCCCCCCCCCCCCATAACAATTTTGAGTGTATAAAATTACTATTATATCAACACAATTTTAATTATATCAACATTTTAATTTATGTTTATACCCAAGGAGAAAAAAATTAATCTCCACAAAGATAATAAATTAGTAGATAATAACTACTAATTATTTGGTATCGGCATAGTTTACGCGGGTATAGGTTTTTAGAAGACCGCAACACATATTTTATAATCGTGGCATTAACTATAATAATTGTGCAATCACAAGTCACACACGAAGAGTGCCCTCTATCTACGACCGTTTTACGTGTACGAAAGACCAGTCTATTAGTATGCGCACAGAAAAGATAGATCTATTCTGTGGTATAAGGTCTATGGTGTATACTTATCTGTGATCACGTAATTTATTATCTAATTATCTTTAATTATCTAATTATTATAATTATAATATTTCACTGTACAATTGTATTTATTTATTATTATTATTAATATCTAGGTATAGTAATATATCTATTTAAAAAATAGGTTCGCCCCCTCCCCTTGAAAACTGTCTAGGGACGCCCTTGCACATAATACAATGAGTATTGTTACCATGTATAAAATAATCTGCCTTCCTAATCCCTGTGTAACATCAACTCTGACAACTATATAATTTTATGATATTCATGACAATGTTAATAAGAAAAATTAAAAAAAATGTTAAATAATAAAATGAAATAAAATGTTAAATAATAAAATGAAATAAAACATCTCCTTCACAATATTACGGGCTTAAGATTGTTAATACAATTAAATTTATTATTTACTGGCGTATTTAAAAGTTTTTTTAAAAATATTTATTGAATATTTTTACTCTATTATAATTAATTAATTTTTTAACATTTTGTTAGTTATTTTTGATTCTGAGTGAAGCGAATGATTTATTGGTTTTACAATGATATATTTTTTTTCTGGAGACACTTTCTGCTCACCTCAACTTTGTCCAAAATTTTGATCAGTAACACTATAGACCAAACATTTGATGTAGATGGTACTTGTGGTTTTAATAAACTCTAAGCTCAATAGTTTTTCCAGAAGAGAGGAAAAACTGCAAAAATCGGAGTAAAACGGCGAAATTCACCCTAAGCGACACTTTCATTTAATTAGTTTTAGTAATTTCGTTATAACTCCAAAAGTGATGTAACTAGAAACTTGAAATTTTCACCATGTATTATTGACGTCTACTACATACTTAAAAAAAATTTAAAAATGTTGACAACTTTTTAATTAAAAATAGAACTTTGAAAATACCTTATTATTAAGTTCATTCGTAATAAAGTTTTAAATATTTGATAAAGACTTTTGAAACTTAATATGCTCTTACTCATATTATTTTCCAACAATTCTCAAAAAATTTCAAAAACCCTGACTTTGGATTTGTTTTATAAGTATTTAGTAAATTAGTATACAATTTTTTCATGATAAACTGTTTTTACGTAAATTTTCAAATTTAAATATTTATTTGAAGAAATTTGTTTATCCAATCATAATGAAACTTTGAATACAGATAGAACAACAAGTTTTGAATCTTTTGGTAAAAAAAAAACATCTTCTTTGTCAAACAAAAAAAAACTTAGATAATTTTGGAAAAAATCAACCAGATAATTAGACGAAAATTGATGAAAATTTAGGAACGGCATTTTTTAATTGTGAAGCGTTGCTTAGAATCATTTAACTAAAGAAATTATCTGTCATTTCTTTCAGAGCCATAACAAGCTCTTCTGGCGCCTGAGGCACGTGCGACCTCCCTCATACATGCGACCTCCCTCAAAAAAAAAAAAAAAATGTAATTAGGATTTGAGTAAAACAAGAAATAACGTTTTTAGCCACAACTATATAATTCTCAACTTCTTATACAGGGTGCGGCATAATGGACTCCCACATTTCCGAGGTGAATTAAAAAAAAACTATATAAGATATGGAATTTTTTTTTATTTATTAAAACTTCATTAAATAAGGGTTTTTTTAAAGTTATTTTTTTAAAATAATGTCGTCTAAATGATTGCCTTGACGAGCAACGCACATATGGAGCCGTTCTCGAAAGTTTTCCATCACTCTCGCCAGCATATCGAGTGGAATCGCGGAGATTTTTTGACGGATGGCCTCTTTTAGTTCTTCCATGGTTTTAGGTCGATGTTTGAAAACTTCAGCTTTGAGGTATTCCCATAAAAAATAGTCACATGGACTCAAATCAGGGAGGCGAGGAGGCCATATAATGTTTTGTCACACATTCGGCGTTTTTGAAAAACGCCTCGATAACGAAACCACGTTGTTCACCTGACCACGACATTGTGATGACTAGATATTGTATCAATGACCTAACCCAGTGAAACAAACCGCTTTTATCTGATTAGTTTAATTACGTGCTAATGATGTTTTGAAATATTGTAGTCCATTACGGATTATTTTCTAGAACGGCTCCAAATATGCGTAAATTGAAAAGGCAATCATTTGGACAATATTATTTTAAAACAAACAACTTTAAAAAAAACTTATTTAATGTAGTTTTAATAAATAAAAAAAAAATGTCCATTTTTTCATCCAGTTTTTTTTTAATTCACCTCGGAAATGTGGGAGTCCATTACGCCGCACCCTGTATTATAGCAAACAAATCAATATGAAATTAACAAATGATTAGGTTTTCAAAAGCATCATAAATAATGGTAAAAATAAAAAATAAATAAATTATTGTATATAATGGTATTCACATTGTTTTTGTATCAGAAAATTTCTAAGTAACTTTTTCATAATCTAATTTATTAGAGATATCTGTTTCTAATGAAAGTATGGCCATGTTGGATAATCAATCCCGAACCATTTCAGATCTTAAGTAAGTTTTGATCAATTTAAGTTTGCTGAAACTCCTTTCACACGAAGCTGTTGTGACGGGCATCGAGAGAAAAATCCTGATTGCGATTTCAATATTTGGATACGATTCTTTAAGCTAATATTTGGATACGATTCTTTAAGTTAATAACCGTGAATTATTTGTAATAAATCCAAAAACGTTACTGATTCAATACTTGGCAAAACTGATAAAGCTGTTTGTTTAATTTATTCGACTAACTCCGCAGTATTTTTAACTCCACTATATTTTAGTCCTAGATCGGCAGCTGCTTTTTGAAAATCGTCTGAATTCATATTAGTTAATGAATGACCAGAAATAAATTCAAAATCGTTCGATATTTCCATAATTTTTTCATGTTATTTGAGTGAAAATAATATCTATTGAATCTGTAATAGCAATACGAATATTTTAATTTTTTTTTGCAGATATATTTACCGCATCGTCATCTGTTTCATAAAGTTCTAATATTTTATTTTTTTTTTTTGTTACAAGTACTAAGTCAAATTGTTAAAATAGTAATATGCAGTAAACTAAATATTTTGTTCACTACTTAAAAACTGATGTATCGTTTGTACATCAAACAGTAATGTAGATATTAAGCAGGTATAGTCGTCGATTAAACGGAAATTAAATATAACATAATAAATACTACTTATAACAAAATATAATGCGACTAATAATCAGTGGCGGCTCGTGGTAGTTCAACATGGTGGTGCGATAAAATTTCTTTAAAAAAGTCTTCTTCTACGTATCGTAGGTAGATGATAAAATCTTTGATTTTGCACCTGTAAAAAATTGACTTCGGCGATTAAAAAAAATACTTGCTTTATTTCTATTTCACATAAACAAGTTTAAAAAAGACAAATATCTATCTTTATACTTAAGACATTGTATTTAAAATTACATTAATCATGAAATTATATATTTGTTTACAAGGTTAATTCATCAAAATAAATAATAATAATGCTTAACATTTTATATTATTCACGTCATAAAAAATAAAGATAAGAATAACATGAACAATTTGCGTGAAATTCAAAATAGAAAGATTCGCCGCCGAAAATGCGCTACGAGAATTATCGCACACATAACATTATATTTACACAATAATGTGAAATTATAGTCCAGCCGCGGCGAAGCCGCCACCGCCGCGACGTTCACAAATTAACTACACAGTACATAGTTTAAGATACACATTTATCGAAAAACAGGTTTTTTGTGTGCGCCACAGCTCGTTGCACCGTACAGTGCACACGAGGAAGCAACCCATAACACGACGTAACGTAACGTTACAGGCGTTAATCGCTCGGCCAGTGTTCAGTCTTTAAATTATCGCTTTGGAATAATTGTTGTATTAAGATGACATTTTTTGAAAATTATTATAATACCTAGTTCCATTTTGTTTTAAAATTTTCGTATTTAAATAGGGAGTGCGATCGCACCATCGCACATTAATACGAGCCGCCACTGCTAATTATAAATACTTATAAGAATTCAGTGTTATTGTAAAGCGATAAATGAGTAATCAACGAAGAGATAAATTTTATGTTAAAAATATATTATGTTTATGGATCGGTGCGTAGTAATGAAAAATATTATATTGTCCATTATATATTTTCCCAAGTTAATCATCCGATATTTTTGCGCCCCCTATGCAACCTATATAACCTAACCGCCTGATGCAAGCGCCTCGCTCGCTTCGCCCTATTTACGGCACTGATTTCTTTATCATTCAATACATCCATCTCTATTAACTTGCCCGAGGAGTGGAAAATACCCGGTGAGACGAAGTACGTACTTTTTTATCACGTCTTTTAACCTTTTTTTCGTTTCTTGCGTGATTATATCAGTATATTTCAGTCAAATAATAAATCCCCGTGCTAAGCTTTTAATTAGAGATATTTGTATAAATCCAAAAAAGTTGGTCATGAACTATTATTTTCTTTGTTTAATAAAAATATAGTACTTACTCAGTTAAGTAAGCACGTCCTGTCCACAACTAATAAAACATATATGTATATCGAAAGCACAACTTGCGTGCAATCGTAAAGTATTATATATACATAAGGTATTCCTTAGGGCTTCTAGATTTTGAAATCACCAAATCTGGATGTATACCTGAATGTCAAATGACATTTAAATTTTTATTTTCTTTATAAATTATATATAATCGTATTAATCATGTAATCTATATAAGTATTTCAAAATTAAAGAAAACTTTAATATAATATGTTGTTCAATACATTTTTAACATAAAATTTTTATGTTTTCAACTCGACTAGGTAATAAAAAATATATATGAATACTACTTAGGATATATATGTAGATAATTAATAAATATGAAGATTCTTCGATTTATCAAGAATTAATTCGGGAGATTTAACCGTCTCAAGACACTTTTTCAGGGCACCGAAAAACTAAGTTAAAAGTCGGTAGTGTCCCGGAGAATCAGGGTAGTCTGGTAACCCTAATATACCTATTATTATAGCATCTTTAACAACGTATACGTAGATAATGTCATCGTAACGAATAAAACATATGTGTATATAAAAGTAACATGAAGACGAAAAGTTTTATTTTACTATTTATTATATTAGTAAAGTTTTATAATTTCATAATGATTTTTGGGAAATTCTGTTCAGGTAGTAAAATAAACCAAGTGATCACAACAGGGCTGACACCTAGCTTTGGTAACGTTTCATCAGTTTTTTTTTTTACTCTCCTTTATAGTATTTTATTTCTATTGATTGTCTTTTTATTAATTTTACATTTCTTCTTCTGGCACAAAAAAAAAAAAAAAAATATCCATGTTAACGATTTAGGCACATGGTACACTGTGGTAGTGATTTAGTATGGTGTACAACGTTAGATCGATATCGATTATGAATCTTTTAGTAAAATTACAGAAAATTAATATTATTGCCTTATTGGTGATCCTCAAGCGCGCGCTTCTAGGAAATATGTATGCTCATGGACTGTTTAAAACAATATTATACGGCAAAAATTAAAAGTAAAAATATTTTTATCCAAAAATTTTGACTGTATTATTTGAAATAAAAACGGTGATGTGGAAAAAATTGAATTAAGTTTAAATATGTCTCAAAAAGTATTAAATAAAATAAATAAAATGTGAGATATGTCCAAAAAACAAAAAGTACTCAAAATATGCATTTATATGCAAAATAAAATTTAAAAAATAGATTTGTAAAAGCATGAAACATATTTGTTTCATACTCTGCCTTTTTTGTAACCATACAAAACAAATATGCAAATGCTACAAGTCCTCTGCCCCACTAATGAGTAATGACAATACGACGAAAATGTCGCTCGGTGGCCGCTACCCGCATCACCACGGCTAATGTGTTGCTATTACTACAGTGTTATTATTAGATATTTCAATACTTACGTTAAAGCTACTTTGTTTTTTTATATTATTTTTGATATTTACTTATTATATAAAACATTCAAAACTCAATGCTACGAAAATAACATTTGAAAAACCAATTTTACTATTTGTTTCCGAACGCGAGGCTCCAATTTTAAGCAAAATTTACGGAACCCAAGGCCTGGACCTTGCTCACTCTTTAAGGACGGCCCTGTCCCATTAATTCCTTTTAGATTCTCGACTGTAGTAGTGTAGCCCAAATTCATAATACCCGTAGCAAAAAAAACGGTGGTCCCTGTTATCTGTGATAATTTCCTCAACTTAAAAACTTAAAATAAAAAAAAATACAATATTTTAACTAATGTTAACCATACAGCTCATTTTTTTTTCAATATTTAAATAATTAAATATTTGAATTAGTACATAATTACTGGAAAAGATTGTTGTTAAACTCAACATTTATCTATATTATTTTAGAAATATTAGAAATTATAAAATTATAAATTCGTCCTCATTATCGTTGTTAAGTTTAAATTTAACTCAATTACGTGTCACGAAACAAAATATCTATACGTTTTATAGTTATAAAATGTATAGATTAAGTACAATTTTTGAAATACGGTGTTTAAAATTATTGTTAGGCTGCCGGATAATAGCATTCACAGAGGGATAGGGAAGTGTCAAATGGGTGATATATTGTTGTACGTGATACACCCCAACGAACCGATTTAATGGTTTGCAACGTTTTTATGACCTTGAAGATGTTCTGCGCTCATTGTATTGTATCTGATATAGCAGTGGTTTTCAAACTGGGTATCGCAGCACGTTGGTGTGTTGCGAGTAGGTATTCACTAGGTGTCCCGCGGTATTTTGACATTTTTTTTTTTTTTTTTTATGGCCGATTGAATTGAATTATGTTATACGAAATTAGATGCATTCAATCGTTATGCATCTACTAATATTTATATATTAATGAAACGAAAGTTTGTAGTAAGAAAGCGATTAAGATGAGTTATGCTAGATAACTATTGAACCTTAATAAAATGTATAGGTAAAGTTATTTTCCATTATATTAAAATAAAAGGTCACAGTGTGCCGTACTGCCGTGAAAATTTTGTGAAGAACTAAGTGTGCCGTGGTCGAAAAAGTTTGAAAACCGCTGGTCTTTAGCGACTGTGGTCAAACCGTGACTTGCGAGCCGCAAGTGACTCGTGACTTATTATATATGATGAAAACCATTTTTTTAGGTACAAATAAAAAATGTTAATATACAACTTTTTAGTTATAAATATGATCATAATTGATAAACATTTTAGTTATTAAAATGTATTAAAACAAAGTGTTTTTAATATTTATAATTATACATAAAATAATCGTTTTCATTTTAACGTCATTATGGGTGATTAATTTTTTTAAAGCTTTTGAAGTCCAGTGTATACAGGTATATTAGCGGTATTAAAAGGGGTTCTAATCATTTCCGTCGGCTGATTGTCTCTTTTTCGGTTAATCATCTTTATTCATCATACGAGTACTTACGTTTTTTAGACATGTCCAGTGGCGGCAACAAGATTTAAAATCCTGGCAACGTACTAGACATGTTTATGTTATTAAATCTCGTTGAATACTAAACAAGTTTTATTACATTCGATGTCTAATCTTTAAAACTCTGCTCTAACAATGAAGGCAATTATAGGTAAAGGTAATACTACATTTTCAATGTCTAGAATCTTTTTTTTCTTGACTTTTCTGTAGAGTTTTTATTTTTCAAACCGTATTATGCGGCTCGGATGTGTCTTGTCGTTGGCCACCTCTAATTTATAGTAAAGTACGTATGTATATTCCAATAAAAAAACTTTCTAAAATACATACACATGTATACACCGGGTGATATTTTTTCAAGTATTCCTACACCATTTTTAATCCTGTATAATGCATATCATTGAGTTTTTTCATGTAAAATGAAAAAAATGGTAGAACTACATTTAGTGAAAAATTATTTCGCTCCTATTATTTATCTAAGAGATTTTTTTAAGTTGTTTAGTTTTCTTTCATAATAGTAACTAATATATTTTATAACATAATGTTGAGAAAAAATATGTTTTTGAAACCTAGTTAACGTTATTATTAACTGATTAAGTTTATCATTTCTTTTTTGAAATATGATTGAAATATGTACATAATATAAGATGATATCCATGACTGAACATGAATGTTATATTCTGGAAAGAATCCCAATCAATAGTTTACTAAACATCGTGAATTTTTTAAAAATTGTAGGCATACTAGAGTTAATGATGGCCATAATTATAGTTGGACGTTTTTGAAGAATATACCTATTAATGGTATAAACTGTCACTTAAGTAGACACACGTTTAATTTGATACGATTGATACGTTTGTAATGAAAGGATCTGCGTTCTATGTCAGTTATTTCTAAATGTTTATCGTTAATTAATGATTGCCTGTGGTATTTGAAAGAAGGTACTGAAGCATTTAGGTGATTTTTTAGTTATTAACGCAACTATTTGGGCCAATGTCAAATATTTCACATCATTAGACACATTATCTCTAAACTCGCGTGTGAACGAAATAGTTTTGGGGAAAAATTGTAAGTTGTCGTTGACGCGAGCAAGCATACACACACACGCACACAATATGTATACGTTAATTATTTTATTTTATTTGTGAGTAGTAATAATGATGCTATTGAATGAGAATAAAAAACACTGTTGCACGTATTATAACCTTATATAATACATATTGATGAACGAATAGTGCTTTTTACATTTTTTAAATTTTAATACAAATAAGATCTACTATATGTAAAAAAGTACCTGAATGAAAATAACCAAATTTTTCAGCTGTATATCTAAGGATCAAATTATTTTTTGAACGAAAATGAATATCATTAATTATAATTTTTCCGTTTTTATTTTTATTTAGAAATGCAATTTCTCAATTTATTATTTTTCCCATATATCTATATATATATAATATATATATTATTTTCCCTACATGTATAATTTTTTAAATTAGTTTCAAGATATACAATTATTTAAATGGCTTAGATTTTTCGTCATCTGGAACATATGAATTTATTTTCATTTAATCATTAAAATCATTATTAGAAAATTAAATGATCTCGAGTCTATAGAAAATAGTAAACATAGAAAATGTAACACTTATTTTTTTAATATTTTTCACTTTACTGTACATTAGCCAATGTTTTCTCACTTCCATTCTATTGAACAAATTTATATAAATCGCTTATTACTCAACATTATGGCCCTTTTTCTATCAATATATACCTATAAATAGGCTCCTATTACAAAAAACACATTCATATATTTAAAACTATATGTATTTATAGACGTGAGATATTAATAATCATAAACAAATCAAACAGTTATAATCTTTGCTAAAGTTATTTCGAACAATTTTTCTTTAATAATATACAAGTATATTCACATATTATCACATACTAATTAAATTATTCTAATAACCATAACTTTTCAAATATTGGTTATTGATCTTCAAACCATGATTATTTGTTTTCATTATATCATTCTGTTTTCATAATATTTTTGTTCTATAGGTTCATTTATATATGTAAGTATAATTATTTATATTATGTGTAAAAAATTATAATTGGATTTTTTGTTTGTTTAAAAATATTTCCTCTTCAGTGAAAGGTTCTCGGTAGACTCGACTGATTATAATGTTATTACATACATAGAAATGAAATACATCGTCTTTTACTTAATGTTTTTAAGAAAAAAAATATATCCTACAGTTTTTTCGTTTAAAACTTATATTATCGGTCGTAAGATATATTCCCAGTCGGACCACCAAATAAAATATATATAATATATGTGTGTGTGTGTGTGTGTGTAGAAGAAATATTTTTAACTTTTTAAGTTGATACGTTTACGTATGTAGAGGTAGCTATAATAAATCTAGTACTTAATGGTCCTTCAAAAAAAAAAAAAAAGTAATTACGCATTAGATTTGAAACGAATGAAATGTTTTTTTCGTCTCGACAAAGAAAATAATCCGATGTGACTCACTGGTCTAATGGTGACTGGAAGTTCGAACACGAGTATAAAATATGGCCTAATAACAAATTAACATAATACACATATCTTTCGGTTAAAACCTGAAATATTATATCAACATCTAAATAGTCAGGTCAACATGCAGGGGGTTGTGCTTGTTGATGAGTAGAGCAGTGGAGGTGTGTTGGTGAAGGTACATTCCAACACTATCGGTATTGACGAGCGCAGGTGCCTACACGAACCTTTTACATTGTTACGATCTGGCTTAACGCGATATAGAAGACCAGTATGGGGGGTGTGGACGCTTGTACATATGCACACACTCACTCTCAAACACACACACAGCACGCATGCACACACGTACGCACACATGCATGCACACACGCACGCACACGCACGCTCACACGCACACACACACACACACACACACACACACACACACACACACACACACACACACACACACACACACACACACACACACACACACACACACACAAACACACACACACACACACGTGTCTTGTGGATTCGTCTTTCAAATACGTGCCAGCCTGTTGCAGACGGCAACAAAAATCTTACGGTAGAGTTATTCGTGTAAAAGTATACACTGATTTTTTTGTTGCACACCAAGAAGTCTTAAACACGTTCTTTTTTTCCCACCACATGTAATTCTGAAAAAAGGTGGTGTGGGGTGGGTTAGGGTGTTTTTGTGCCGTACCGCATCGTTGTTGTATTCAATTTTCGACGGCCATTACTCCGGCATCTTTGCACCCCGCGGCTACCACAGGTACCTGTCGGAGACGTTCGACGCGTAAATTATTGTATCCACGACCCAGACAAGGTTCCCTTTTGTCGTAACCGCGGGAAAACGATAAACCCAGCGGTGCCTGCCAGTCCGTCGCCAACAGTATACATTGTAGTCGGGCGCGTACACAGCTGCAGTTACCTATTCGTCCGCCCGGCCGATCACCGCGACGCGAGCACTGTTGTCAAACATCGTGGCATCACAATATCCCGTGGGGTACATAGATATCGAAGAGACCGGCTTCGTCCACTGGCGAACGCGTTCAGAAACGTGGCATTGGAAATCGTTTGGTTTTTTTTCTCGAGACTCTTTCCCGCCCGCAAAGATGGCGCGTCGTGTCGGCTTGTGATACCATCGTCCCGAGCCGGGTCTGCGGAGACCGGCGTGGCACGCCGCGGCGGCAGTACAGTGTGCACGCGGCAAGCGTAACCTTCCTCTCTGCGCCGTCGTGACCAGCAGCGGTATTCGAAATTCAAATTACCGATCCGTCGTTCGTGTGCGTACGTTTCGTTTTTGGTTTTTTTTTTTTTTATTCCGAGAAAAACCAGACGTGGACAACGACGTCGTGACGGAAAATGGCCTGTGCCAAGACTGGAGTCGACGACAAGCTACTGGAGAAAGTTAACGAATTTTTACACGATGTTTTTAAGCATCGAGACTTCAAAAGTGACATACAGAAGAAAGCGATCATGAAAATATTAGAAGGTGAGTAAATTTAAATTTTGTAATTTTTTTATTGTTGACCGTGGATGTTATTAAGGGGAAAATGACGTATTCATGTGCCTACCAAATGGATACGGAAGGGCTTTGTCTTATCAACTACCTGCAGCGATGCGGGCCGGGTTACAAGCAACCCTAATAATCTACAGCGAGGCAGAACGGATACATGTAAATTTATTGCCGGAAATTTTATTGGAATAAAAACTAAAGCGTTTCACTTTTTTTCAGTATCATGCAGACCTTCTTACGAAGTTGGGAATTCCTTGCAAAATCCTGAATGAAAAGACACTACCTATGAACAACTATAAGATCCTAGATGATATAACTAATGGAACAATACGTCCTTGTTTACTTTATGTAGACTTTCGTGTTGCTTCTATGGAAAAAATTGAGGTGAGACGACGCGTTGATATTTTAAAATTATTCAAATTAAATTTATAAACTTTTCAATGTTGTGATTTTTGTTTCAGAAACTATTGTCTTTTCTTCAAGAAAAAAATAGGTTGGCATGTGTTGTAGTCGATGAAACACACAGCAGACAATTTTGGCAAAATTGTAAATATCAAGAAACGTATGATAAAATTGGCAACTATAGGTTATCAACCGCAGAGATTCCCTGGGTTGTAGTTTCAAGCAAAATTCATCCCTATGTAATTCATATTATGATTAGTTGAAAATTAATTCATATTTATTTTTAAATAATTTATGTGATGTTATGATTAGGGTGTTGAGTCATTGAAGAGTATAACGAAACTTAAAACTTATGAATGTGGATTCAAATCGTTTGCAGCACCAATCTTTAGACCAAATATACGCTATGAATGTGTAATTGATGATAATCTCGCTACTTCATATCATAACTTAAAAGACTTTGTTATTAAACAGTTAACTGACTCAAAATCGACTGATCAACAACCTGTAAGAATATTTTATGTTTTTTTAGACAAATTAAATATTAAAAATTCTTAAATGTCCGTAGGTGAATGGTTCTGGCTTGATTTTTTGCAAAAATAAAGATAAATGTGTAGAAATAGCAACGGAGCTTGCCAAGAGCGGCATTAAAATTACATATTTTCATTATAGTATGTATTATGTTACAAGCTAAATTGAATTCATACAATTATATCATTTTGTTTTGATTAATAACAGGTTTGAGTTTGCTAGAAAAAGAACGTACAATTAAAATGTTCTACACAGGCCTCTATAATGTTTTGGCTGTTACTTCTTATTTTGAAAGGAGTATTGAGAAATCGGATATAAGATTTATTGTGCACTGGGGATTGCCATCTAGTATAATGTCTTATTACAGTAATACTGATCTGGCTGGAAGGGATGGTAATTTAGCACGATGTAGGATATATGTGACAAAACAATCACTTGAATATTATGAAGAAAATCGTGACTCAATGCTAAAATATACTGAAAATGGAGAATATAAAAATGAAAATGAAAAAAAAAAGCACTATATTTTTCTGAACGGACTAATTATGAAAGATTATTGTACAAGCTTCCTGTATGTTATTCATTTTTAATGATTTTTAAATATTTAATTTTCAATATCATTGTAGAATTTTATAATTGTTTAAATAGATGCAGACACGCAGTTCTTGCTGAATACTTTGGAGATGTACCACCTGTATGTATTGATAAATGCGATATTTGTGTGGCTATTAATAAAGGGTTCTGTGCTTTGAAAAAACCAATTGAAAAAAACAAACCGACAGATGAGTCGGAAAAAAAAAATAAGAAAAAAAAATCCTTAACAAAAAGATTGGCAGACATTAAGTTGTAATATTAGAAGAATGCAAAAAAATAAAATAATAATAGTAATATAGTAAGTATCATTATTGGACTCAAACAACATTATATTTTCAAAAGTTACAAAATTTAGGATTTACTTTACTAACATTTAAAAAGAAAATTGATTAATTGTAAAAAGTATTTATATTATGTAAACAAAAAATACTGATTTTACTTCTTCACTCAAGACTAGAGTCTAGTTTTGAAACTTGAACGTATTCTTATAACTAGGGCACGGATTTTGTAGCAAAATAAATCCTTAAAAATGCATTTGAAGTAGCCAAAAAAGCATTAATTAAATTTAATTCTAAAAAACAAATACACACAAACATCAAATATTCAAAAATACATTTACAACCATTTATTTAGTCAAGTTACTTTCATTAAAACTCATCCTATTTGTTGCTAATATATTTTTATACATAGAAAAAGACCTTTCCACATCAACCGATGTAATTGGTGCATACATTGGATCAAAAAAGTTTCTGTACACTGATATAAGATTTTTTCAATAACATATAATGACAATTTAAAAGTTGAATAACTTTATATTTTTAATCAACATGTATTCATTAACACATTAACATTTTGCTTTTAGAAAAATAAAGCATAGATATTAATTATTTTATTATTAACATTTATATTTATACAAAATTTTAGGAAACAACAGCAAAAAGTCTCCGTACAAAATAACATTAATAATTTTAATTTAATTCAGTATCATAATCATTATCACTTTATTATAATTAATGGTCAGTTGGTTCTCCTTTAGCTATAATTACTTTGTAAATTCGCTTTTCTATTGATTAAACTAATTTTTTTGTAACAGTAGAGTCAATATTGTTCCATACTTCAAATAGTGCATTTTTTAATTGATGTTAATTTCGAGTTTCATTATTTTTTAAGCACCTACCTATTTCATCCCATATATGTTCTATCGGATTCATGTCTGGTGACTGTGGAGATGTGTTAAGTTGCTTTGGCATTCTGTGTAATAACCATTCTTTAACTTTTTTCGCGGTATATTTTGGATCATTATCTTGTTGAAAAATAAACAAATTGTCAACATTTAGTTTTTCAGCACTTGTGTACAAGTTATTTCTCGAAATATTTAAATATGTATGCTGATCCATAATATCATCAATAAATACTAAATTACCAACACCAGTCGCGCTCATACAGCCCTAAACTAATACATTGCCACTCCTATGTTTTACTGTTGAGCACACATTTTTGCAGTCCATCTACTTGTTAAGTTTCTTCTATACCATAATTCGCCCATCTGAACCAAAAATATTCAACTTGCTTTCATCAGAGAATAATACAAGTTTCCAAAAATCATTTCCCTTATTAATGTGCGACTTCGTAAAATCTAAACGTTCCTTTTTATTTATTTGACTGATAAAAGGTTTTTTTCTAGCTGCACAACCTTTATATCCTGCGTTTCTAATTACACTACGAATGGTCTATGGCACAACTTTTACATTATAGTCAGTATCATTCATACCTGCCAGTTTGGGTGCACTGGTTCTTGGTTCCATCTCAACTGTTCTTAGAATTGCCCTTTTTTGACGTGATTTAATTTTTGGGGACGACCAGTACGTTTTCGATATTCAAAAGAACCAGTTTCATTGTACCGGTTCATAATATATTGTACAGCCTAGTTCGATTTCTTTATTAGTTGTGCAATATTTCTGAGAAAATTACCATCTTCTTTCAGTTGAACTACTAATTTACGAATAGCAATCGGTATTTCCATTTTTGAATATCAATGAATGAAACGTACAGTGACTGATGACTACAAAAGCCTACTGTCACGTTCGCAAAGCTGACCGGGTTTTATATCTTATTTATGATGGAACTTTCAATCTATACGGATTTTCTCAACTCAATACTATTTTAATCTGTTTTTTATATTATGTATGGAGACTTTTTTGCTATTGTTTTCCTAAAATTTTGTATAAATATACATGTAAATAATAAAATAATTAATATGTATGCTTTATTTTTCTAAAAACGAAATGTCAATGTGTTTATGAATGCATGTTGATTAAAAATATAAAGTTATTCAACTTTTGAATTATCATTATATGTTATTGAAAACATCTCATATCAGTGTACGGAGACTTTTTTGACCTACTGTATTTCATGTAAACTAAATAATTTAAATTATACTGTTCAACATTAATTTTTAGTGCAGTGTCATTATGAATATTATTGATTTTTAGAAGTTATACCCATCCATTATTCTTTGAAAAAGCACGATTGCACTTTTCTAAAATCAATTCGGGTACTTTACCATTAGCTTCCTCTAACTTATGTTTTGTTTCTAACACAGTAACTATATTTTTATATAAAGTAGGTATAAAAATACGTAGCTATAATTCAGATAATTTTTCCTTTCCCTAAGTCGTAAATACAACTGTAATCACCATCATTAAATTGCAGATAAACTGTACAATTTCAGCACAATAACCATAGGTAGTTATTTTATCAGTCATCCATTTATTACTGGTTTTTTCACTGGTTTTATAATTTCTAGCAATAATTATATAGGTAGTCCACGAATAATATATATATTTGGAAATATATTAAATTTTTAAGAAAAAAATAAAGATGAATGAAAAAAATTAAGGAAGAAGTACTAAATAGGGGAAAAAGCTATAAAAAGCAAAAAAAAGTTTACTTTCAATGAAAACATAATGATTCAAAATGAATTTATATCTAAGAATTATCTTTCTGTCACACTTCCCTCAAAAGAAGTATTTGCTACAATATCTGAGCCCTACTTATAGCCAATTGTTCATCTATATAGCTGTGTGTAGATTAAAGAACTTTTTTGTTTTATTTATCATTATGTTTATGTTGTAGGATTATATACTTAAGTGATCTAGCGGTAACTGCAGTTCAAAACAGGAAGTGTATATATATAATGAAAGAATTGTTACTAATAATATTCAAATAATTGTTTACTTTTTATTTTTAATAATATTATACTCCATGTATTAGTAGTATGTGTATTTAATTAAAATTACATGTTATTAATATATGTATTTAAATATATATTTACAATTCACACACACAAACACACACCAATACATACATAAATATATATATATATACTCTTGTGAATAACTATATAATTTTTTCAAACTTATTTTATGCTATAACTTTTATTATATCCAGTTGATTAATTATTTTTGTAAATAAAGAAGATGCATTAATTTTTTGAAAAAAATTACACTTTTTTTTATCTAAAACCGATAGTTGTGATTCTATTTAATTTGTTTTTTTCTCTTGGCAATAGTTTTTTATGTTTTACTGTACGCTTCTCATACTTTTAGTTGTTTGAGATCTGTAATTCAATTAGGTAATTGTGAGAAAAAATGTATTCACTTGTATAAAGGGCATCTGAAAGAAGAAACAAGTAAGGGCAGTTGCCTCTCTTGGTTTATTGAGGGTCAATTATGTTAAAGTCTTTTATTTATTTGGTTTATAATAAAATAATGAATAGGTACATTTTGTTAAGTTTTTAGAACTTATTTTATGTTATTATCTATAGAGTATATATAAAATTATAATTTGTGGACTACGTATTTAAGTTTAATTATTATTATTATTCATTTTATAGAATCCAGAAACATTTAATCTTATCAATAATTCGAAACTATTAAATCAGTGGTAAATAACATTTTATATATTAAAAAAAAAAAAAAATATATATATATATATATACAGTAAAGCCTCGGTAGTTCGGACTTCCGATAATCCGGTGAACACGGTAATTCGTCACCACATAAAATGAATTAATACATTTAGGAAGTTTTTTGTCATTCCCAGAATCCAATTAATTGATGAAACATTGTACTGACAATAATAATTATTAAATTTTTTTATGTATTATCCCTATAAATTACTAATAATATTGCAGATGAAGATGAAAGTGTTTCTATCAGCACAATCAGCGAATGCACTGAATACTATTTTGCAATGGCTAGAAGATCAGAATGTAGACAGTATTTTTGAAATGAAAATTAAAACTATGAATAGAAATGGTTCAAACTCGGTGTCATACACGGTATTATTTAGTATATTATGTCAGAATAGGCGTGTATAATATCAAGTTTGAACCATTTCAAATCAATACGAAGCAAGATATGCGGGTGGTCCAATTTAAGAGGATGTTCACATTACCAGACTCTTCCCTGTATTTAATTAAATTAAAAACTTATTGAAGTACAAAAATAACGAAAAATTAAAAATAGGAATACCCCTTAAAAGTTCTTAAAAATGTCGGCCTTCAAAAGTTATCGCCGTGTTTTTCTATAAATTGCGTCTGTATAATTAAGTAAACATAATTTTTTCCATACGTATCTAATGTTATAATATTTATGTACATTATACATATTTACGTATAAATAAGTACCTACACGATAATATACTGGCTGAATAATATGGCTTCATCTCAATTTTGAACATAGATGTTTTACATTTAATTTGAGTAATGACAATAGCAATTATGATAGTAGTGCTTAAATAAAAGTAAATCTTAATATGTATACTGTATTGCTGCACGTCGAGAGTTTAGTTTTTTAGTGTAAAAATGTATAAATGAACAGTTTTTCTCACTTTTGAAACGATATATACTTACGAGTGTTCAAGTGAAAAACATTTATTTTCCAAATCGTTGCCATAATGTAAACATAATGATCTCTCCAAATCAATAGTGTTGTTCTTTCAGTGTATATACAGGATACTCAGTTTGCGTTTATCGCATCAATGTTAAATAGGTACTCTTATTAAATTTTTTTTTTAATGTTTACAAATGAAATCTTTATCTACGGTATTGCATGTTTTTATTTAAAACTTATTCGGCACGTATTTTTATCTACAACAGCGGCTAGGCGGCTTGCTTTACAAGTTATTTGTGTTTAATTATAGGTTTATTTAAACTGTTTTCTCAAAGTTTAAAACTATACCAAGTTACCAACATTATTCAGTTGGGCTTATCGCTTACTCTACTCTACAAGTCATAATAATCGATTTTAAATCACTTTAATAATTTTAATACATAAATGATTGAACAATTTTATTCAATTTGTGATTTAAATTTATTTTGAAAATATTATATTGTGTTTTATACTTGGATGCTCTAAAATCCCATGAAGTGAAGGCCCTCATTTTGGGGGGGCCCGGGGCCCCTTGGGCCCCCCTAAATCCAGCCCTGCTCATTGGCCATACATCTTATTATTGGTTACGATTACATTTTTAAACTAGGTACAAGTTATATTATAATCCATAGCTTGATTAAAAAAAAATGTGATTTTATTAGGTGATCTGAGTTCAATTTTAGAAAAAGTATACATTGATAAATTACTTAGATCAATATACAATCTAAAACTTGTATATTAAGGATACAATATTTTATAATATTAATCATGATAATATATCAATTTTTAAAAGTGTTATCTAAGTATTCGCTTACTAAAAAGTATAGAGTGATTTAAAACGGTAGTTATAAATAATTTAAAAATATATTTGTTGAGTTAGAAACATGCAATTTTGAGGCACTCATTTTTTTATTTTTTTTTTAGGTATGTAAAAAAAGTGTTCATAATATATGAATAGTTTGTTTTTATAAAATCGCACTATGTCAATATACACAGTATTTGTATCACAAATAACAATGACAGTGTAATAGGAAGTACCTAGGTAGGTATCCATAATTATTTTTTAACCAAATGCTGCAACTATTGAAACTCTGTAATAAAACTTCTCTGACATGTTATAATTGAAATACTTTTAATTGTTTGTCTGTATTAAAAATTGTATGGACATCAATTTAATTAATTTGTATGAATATTGATGTAAACTCATGGTTTATGGCAAAGATATTGCTTGCGTCATTAAAAACTTTCCGGGATAACTATTCCGATGGTTTCAATTTACTGTTAGTCTTAATACTATTATTTTGTATTTTACACACCTTTATACTTTTGAATGATATAATGTTATATTATATAATATTTATAATTTTCAGTAACATTTGTGTTTATTTTAATGCGAATAATGACGAACTATATCATAAAATTGTCTGAGATAACAATATTCATTCAAATTATATAAAGTAAAAATATATTTAAAATGTTTTGTATACTCTAGTTTTTTTCTTCATACTGAATTCCCAGAGTTCTTATCTTTCTTGACTTTGGATACCGTTTTTTTTTTTATCTATATTTGTTAAATTATTCTTTATTTTCAGTTCTTATTAGTAGTGTTATGTTAGTTTATTTTAATAGGAATAAAATCAAAATTTAATAGGTACTTTTTACCTAGTTATCAATGCTCATAATATACGTAAAATAATTATGAAAATACATTTTTGTTATTGATATTAGTCATTTCAGATATTATTATTTCAAATGTATTCTATTTTATTCTATTTGTCCTAATTTATTATTACTTTTTATAACTTAAAATGTTTTATTTTCATGAAGTATGAATTTAATTTTCCAGGAATGTTGTGTTTTCTTATAATCTCTTAAAGACGATGCCAAGTCTTTTGTCGTATTAATTTTATTAATTTGAGTAAAGAGTTAATATTCTAGGTACATATTGGATTGAATTTAGGGCATAGTAATCCAAAATAGAAAAGTTTTTCAAATATATAGATAATAATTAATATTTAAAAAATATGAATATACATATTATAAACAAATTAAAAAGTTAATTTCATTTTATCTATGGGCGGAATAAATTTAATATAAACAATACACTTGAGAGGAAACCAAGTAGGTATATAGTAAAATATTCATCAATTACTCGTACATGAATCTAAACAATAAAACCGTTATAATTTAGGTATTTATTCAATGATTCAGATCAGTGATACATTTAAGATAATTGTTCAAACAACACTCAAGATGAAAGTAATCATCAATCATAATGAATATTAAATGCACAATTTTAAGTTTAAAAAAATTGATATATCTTACACCAAATGAATAATTAGTAATATAATAACATTTTTTAAAATATTTTGTTTATAATTTTTTCAATAAATATCTTAAATCACATACAAATTGTATACATACATTAATAATATTAGTGCATAAGTTATTAAATACATGAAGTAGGTACCTGTAATATATGAAAATTTAAAAGAAAACTCGAATAAGTAGTTCACACACGTGAAAACTGAAAATTTCACTGGTAAGTCCATTAATAATCTAAAATCTAATTACTTATAATATTACACTTAATAATATATTATACAATAATGTATTCAACGAATGGAACTGTTGATTGTTAATACTTGTGATACAATTTCTATTTTAGTAGTCTTCGCGAAAAAGTTTAAAATTTTTGCACTTTTAAACCATTTAAATTAAACAATTTTACTTATTATTAAACGTTTTAAAAGTTCATTGAAAAATTGAATTGACACATACTCATACACATAAATATATATACGCGTGCACACACACACACACACACACACACACACACACACACACACACACACACACACACATACACACAGACGCTTATGTTATGTTATGAACAAGTTATTAGAAAAGTGTTACAATTTATAAGTAAAAGTAACCTTAAAAGTACCTTCCTATACCATCCTTAAAAAAGTTGTAATTTATACTACTGACATACACACATACAAAATTAATGCTGGAATCGATAAAAATAGCTTATACTTAAAAATATGTTTGGATAAAATTAGATGGCTGATTTGAATAAAAAGGTACGTTGTAATAGGTGATATACCCTTGAGAAGTGGACCCTGGTGTGTTGATAAGATCTATTGTTGGAGTGTGCGATGATAAATAATTGGGTGATATGTGACCATTGGAAGAAGTTGTCGAAGATGTCTCCAAATTAGAATATATTTCTTTGACCACCGTCACACATTCTAAAATTCTTAGTTTTACGTCATCAATGGCACCTATACAAAAATCTTCTAAATCCATTGAAATGCTTTTGAAAAATAAATCCATAGAGTTATTGGTTTCTAATTTATTATCAAGTTTTGCAATTTGTTTTTGTAAATTGGTTAAAACTGAATGTCTTTTTTCCAAGAGGTCACATTTGTCTGAAGCCAAAGAACAAGACGGATTTCCGATTGCTTCATCTGAATTAGAATACATTTCTCTGACTTCAGAAACGCACTTTAAAATTCTTGGTTTAACATCATCAATAGCTCGAGGACAGAAATTTTCTATATCCGCTATTACACTTTTAAAAAATAAATCCAATGACTTAGTGGTCTCAAATTTACTATCCAGCATTTCAATTTGTTTTTGCAAGTTGCTTAAAATTATATTTCTTTCTTTAGATTGAGCGAGTTTTTCAACTAAATAACCAGATATGGCATTTGGAGATAATTTAGATGATGTTGGTTCATCGTTTACAGATTTATTATAGTTTTCTTCTTCAACTGTATCATCATTGTTTTGTATACTTGAAGTAGCGCTATATTAATTAAAATTGTATTAATTACTATATTTATATTTTTTGTGAATCAAAGTAATATATTGAAATATGGTGGTATTATGTTTCAAAACATCGAGACAATTTTTTCTGTAAATTCAGTAAAGTTAATGATTCAGTTAGAATATATATAATCGAGTGTTCATAACTTAAATCTCAAGGGGATAAAAATAAATTTGAATTATGTGTTTCTTCAGTTATACATATAAAATATAACCAATATATTAAACTTCAAGGGACAAAAAAAAACATTCGAGTTGTCATAGTTTTTGAGTTACCGATATTCAACTATAATTTTAAGTGATACAATCAAATGAGTGTACATAGGTGCCATATAATTAGTTCAATTATTTAGCAAGTATTTTAGAATTGTTTCATGATGAGATTGAACCAAACGTAATTTTTGCTTTTACTTATCAACATACTAGTTAAATAAAAATGTATGTTAAATATATGCCAAAAGAGATTATACTTATTTGTTCATTAATAATTTTAAGGATATTTTGAGAAAGATTACTAAATTTAATGTCGAATTCGTGTCATTATTCTCGTAAAATAATTTCATAATCGTCATTCATATAATTTTGATAGACTTCATCGATATTCAAGATAATCAGTGGCCATTGGCGTAGTTTAGTATACATATCTATGGGGGCTACATAAAACAAAAAAAATATAATAACAAATTTCTATGTTAACACTAATTCATTGAAAGTGGACATTTTCTAGATAGAATAATTTATTTATTATTGATTTCAACTTTTTCATCTAATATTTTTATAATATACATAACATATAAGAGATAAATTAAATTTAAACGTCTGCCTTTATCTGTGAAAATATTTAACACGTCTTCTGAGTCTAATGAATGTGACAAATCTCTCTCAGTGTGGAGTATTGTTAAGTTGAAAATCTATCATTTTTCATTGTATTTCCAGTCCAATATTTTATCCACCTCATAACAGAAATTCTTTAAATGAAAGTTAACACCACGGAGGGGGGATATAGAAGTTTCCGCGGGGGCTGTAGCCCCCATAGCTCCATAGAAAACTACGCCCATGTAAATGGTACATTTAGGGGAGTTAGGGCGTATGCCCCCGGCGTCAAATTGGAGAGTTGGCAAAATGTATGCCATCGATTTATTACATAACGATAAGATTTATTACAATGATTCTACCGACATTTTTGTTGAAGAAAATCAAATTTTGATCACTTGCCCACAATCCGTCATAACAAAATTAAATTAAATAATGTTGGTACCCTACTGATACCCTTCTGGCTTATTTAACTAACATAAATTTATGATTGCTGTAAGAAAATTTAAATGATAATTTACTGTATACCCTCATAAGCAAATTATTGTAAGGCCCCCCCCCGGGTATAATATTACACCCTAAGGCGTAAAATTTCTAAATGTGCCAATGAAGATTATAATCAATATATCTATTGATGTTTTTTGATCAATTGAAAATAAAAATAATATATATATATATATATATATATATATATCTTATTTTTTAATACCTACTATAATTGTTGTGTAATTCCAAGTATACACCGTTTCGTAATAATATGTTTAGATATTTTATACCTAATAGCTAACATTTATTTTTCATGGAATTTAATATTGTGGTTTATTATTATTTTTGTTATTGATTAAAATTTTTTTAAATTAGACTTGTAAAAAGAATTATGTATATACTGGTCTACGATTCAAATGCAAATAAACAAGTAGATTGAATGAATGATAGAATTTGTTTGTTAGTTATTTTTTTTAGTTAAGAAATTCTTCATTAATATTTTATACCAATGATACATTATAATATTATTAAACTCTCTTAATAAATACTTATTTATTTTTCTCACTTTTGGTCATATTGAATTGTAACCGTAAATGATGTGTTATTGAGGATTTCGATTTGTCTTTGTAAACTGTTGTATAACATTGTATTTCTCTCTTTTAATCCTTCGGCTAAAATAATTGCAATCTTATCTTCACTGGAATAAACTTCTTTTTTAATAGAAGAACAAGATTGAGTATCGTTTGATGACGATGTAATTTCATTATCACGTATGCATTCATTATTATTGACACATTCTCCGATTTCATTTTTTTTTTCACTATTTCGAACGCTTGAAGAGCTGAAGTAAAACAATTATTAATAATAATTATTTTTTTCTAGTTAGTAATAACTATCATTACTAATCATAACTTAAAGTAACAAGAATACGTAGATACATATTTTAACATTAAAAATCTACACACACACACACACACACACACACACACACACACACACACACACACACACACACACATATATATGTACTAAATGAAAACTTATTATTGACTTACTTTTGTTCTAGTCGATTCGCATCTAAGAAAGATACATGAGAAAACAAAGACCACTTGTGATTTGTCATACTTGTTGATCCAGAACCCAACTTCTTTTTATTTTTCATGTATGAATTTTTAATATTTTTCCATCGTCTTTTGCATTGATTAACTGGAAACATATTATATAATATGTAAATATCTAATTATGTGGCATGTAAGAGCTAAAACTAAAATTATTTATTAATATTCATTACAATAATATTTGTGTACACAATTAAAAATGGTATTTTAAATGAAAAATTCGATCGCATTCTATTGCTATTTTAGACCATGAGTGATGCTAAGAATCTATTGTTTTTATAGTGAGGTATATATTTTTTTCATTTTACACTATTTAGTACTCTTAACTTTGTCCAAAAGTTTCATACAGCAGTTTCAGCAGTTTTATACATTGGAAATTTTATCTACATGTTACTTCAAAGAATTCATTTACTTTATTCTCGTTAATTTTTTTAATTGAAGAAAAACTGTCGAGAAACTGAGTATAAACGGTATAATTTGTAAATAACGCTTTCATTTAATTTATTTTATAGAGTCATAATTTCAAAATAATGTGGCTAGAGACTTGAAATTTTCTCTATATATCTTCATGAAATATTGCTAAATACTAAACGAAAGTTGAGTATTTAAAAATTGACAACTTTTGAAAATAAAACTTTGCTGAAAATATAACTTAAATAGTGTCTAATTTTTCTAAGTTTACTTTAAATAGCTTTTATAATATTTGATAAAAAATTCTGCAAATAAATATGACCATATTTATGTAATGGCGGTGAAAAAATTACAAAAATCGTGGGTCTGGATTTTTTTAAATTAGTGTTTTCATTATGTTTTTTAGATTTTCACTAAATCAACTGTTTTTATGTAAATTTTCAACTTTAAATTTTTTTAAATTAAAGATGGTCAATCCAATAATAAGAAAACTCTTAATACAGATAGAACCACTTGTTTTGAATTTGTTTGGTTAAAAAAAATGTCTTCTTTGTCAAACGAGAAAACTTTAAACAAATTTGAACAAAAACCGTTTGTATATTTGTATACAGTAGCTTGGCTCAATATTGTTTAACTAAAGAAATGATTTATCGATTTTTTTAAAATTAAATACACTCACCCCTATTATCTATTCCGAGTTTCGAAGAATACCCATGATGCGAAAAATGTTCGGATTTTTGCGTACGTTTTTAAAACAGCAAAACAAAAATAAACATTAATTTATCAAATACATACGATGTAAAATAAATAATCAAAAATAATAATAAATAAAGTAACAAGCTATAGTCCGTAAAAAGTAGTTGTAAACATTTTGAAAGAAGTTTCAAAAATATTTGAACACTATAGAATGAAATACAAAACTTTAAAATTATTAGAAATATCTCGTTTTTTGGAACTTTTTTTTTCTAATAACATTTTGAATTCCTGATACAAAGACTTATAGGATCTGAAATGAATATAAAAACAAACTATTTTCATAATAATCGGATTAAATATATTTTTTTTTTATATCGAAGTTTGAAATACGGTGAATTGGATCATTTTTACGAGTTTTATTAAATTTGCATGTATTATTTTTGTTATTATTCTAGAATTATTTTTGCTTTAACTGGAAAATTGATCTAAATTTTTATCATAGAGCTTTTTATTTTCTCGAAAAATAATCTTGTTGATGAAGTCGTTATTATAAGGATTTAATTTTAACTTAATTTCATACTACATTATCTTCAGGTGTTTCAATCAGGAAAATGGTTCATCAAATCTGGTAAACGTATGTGCAGTCAAAATAAAATTTTCAAAAACTCTAAAAGTGCTCTCAAACGTAGAACTTATTTTAATTATTGTTTTTCAATTATTGAAGTATATTAAAGATTTACATGCTGTGTATGAAAAAAGTGTAGTGTCTCATTTGAATTCTGAAAGTTTCTCCCTAAAACCACCCCTATAAAAGATTGTAAAAATTATACAATTTTCAAATAGTTATGGATTTTCATAACTACACATAATAATTGTATCAAAAACTTATTGTAATATTTAGTTTCTGACTTTTAAAAATCAACACAATTTAAAATTATTCAAATTTTACAGTAAATATGATTTTTTTTTTAAATAGGTCGAATCATTTTGAAATGCTTTGCACATTAAAATTAAAATTGTGTACATGTCGAAGATTTTTGGAGGCATTCAAGCTTAAAAAGTTTGACTGTACACGAATTTCTTCCTAAAAATACGAAATTTTGTATTATCAATGCACAAATGCATTCCGTATTTGTTAAATGATCGAACGAATTGGTTTTCTGCTTCTTGAAATTATTTTATGCGTTAAACGAAGCAATGGATTATACGTACATACTACATATATGTGTTTGTATGTATTTCAACTTTTTGGTTGCAACATAACTTTCAACTAAAAAACATCAATTTTATATTTTATACGTTTGATGTGGTTGTCAACACGTAGTTGAATCCGCCCATTGTCCAATAAATGTATGTATATTTTTAATTATTAGTATAACTTTAAAAAAATATATTTTTTCAAAATATGACAAATGTAGAAAAACCCAGAATTTGTAATATATTTGGCAAATATATTATTATTTTTTTAAATGATTAAAAAAAAAAAAATCTATTATCGGGATGAAAATCACGCGAGGCGAACAGTTCTATTCTAATCACCCTCAATTCGCGCCCAAACAATACATTATTGTCGTCGTTCCAGTCTTACCCGATTTTCCGACCTTCTTTGATATTCCGGTCCAGACGTATTCTTTGAACTGCCCGTCGTCGCGCCTATCGTGCGTGTCGTCGTACAGTACGCGATTCGCTCGGATGCAGTCGATAAGAAACACGTCATCTCCATACGTGAATCCCGTCGCGTTTTTCTTTGCCATTTCGCGCGCCGTCCTAATTGCCGTCAACGATCGCAGCGCAAGTCGTCCGCGTCCTTCGGTTGACTGCCGCCAAAAGCGCGAACGAGGGCTGTGACGGTCGGTTCTACAGCCCTCCGCAACGATCGCAGCGAACCCGGCAGCGTGACGTAATGGTATGTGGGATGATTTTTCAAGCTTGCTGACCCCGTTTTTAACCATGGGTAGTTAAAGCATTTGAATTTTTCTCTCGTGTACATTTTAATAGAATAATAGAACTATTAAAACAATAATTTTTACTATTTTTCATCTAAGTGATTTTTTAAGCTTTTAAATTTTCTTTAAATGGTAATCATTAATGTATAGCATATTATTACAAATGAAAATATTTTTTGTTATAAACTGTTATTTTAATGTAAGGTGATATATATATATATATATATATATATATATATATATATATATATATAACACTAAAAATGTAAATATCTAAAAATAAATATTATTTTTCTTAATATTATTTAATGTTATAAACGTTGGTTACTACATTAGAAAACTAAAAACTTATACTATCACTTAGATAAAAAATAGTAAAGCATTTTCTTTTTTAAAATTGTAGTTCTATAAGTGGGTTTGAAATTGTATGTGAAATAAAATCGAATTTGAGCATTACTTATGGTTGAAAATGAAGAGGTCATGCTTGAAAAATCACTCTGTATACAAAGGCTCTTACGCTTATGCAATGCGCACGGTCGATTGATTCCGGCAGAAGCGTCGGCGGAGGTGGTGGTGCACATCACGCCGTTACGATTCGTGTTCGTGACTCGAGTCACCGTGTGGAGATGAGACCATAGGGGTAGGGTTTAGTGTTTTATATTGTGTTTCGAAAAACTCCTATATATGAGTTGTTTTGAAATTTTAATTCTCGTGACACAAAATGGTCGTAAAGACTATGGCTATTTTATCTTCAACTTGTCTCAAAGATTCTCGTTGGTTCTCTAAAACTTTACGTTCACCAGTTTTTGTTTCTTAAAACTTCAATATTTTATGAAAAGACTAGGTACATGATAATTGTAATAATGTACATGATACACGTGTATCATAGAAGTCCATTTTACTACCAGTACGTTTCTTGTAAAATTAAATTAACTCTGACATAAGAAAAAATAAATTTTTTTAATCATTCATAGACCAAAAATGTTATGTGCTGTGTTAATTAATAAAAAAGGAGTAGGTTAGTATGGATAAAAAATTTTTATTTCCTAGAAAAATAAATTTTTCTCTCACATAAGTAATATTGCAGTTATAAGTATAATATTATATGAATCAATGGTTATAATATTGAAATATCGTATATTTTCAATATGGTGTATTATAAGATTATTAGACGTTTGTCGGTATTCAAAATAATATTTATAAAATGGGACAAAGCAATAGATTTTATTAATATCAGAAAAATTAACCAGATGAAAATAATATGGGTGAAATTAGCAAACGGATCACTCATAAAAAAATCTTAAGATCCATATTAGCTAAAATTAATTTATAAGCATTAAAGCATTCTAAAGTATAATTTAACTTTAATTACGAATTATAAATCCGTGTTTCAATAAAAAAAATCTAGTGTAAGATTGTGTAGGTTTGTTCTTCGTCCCTTTGATCTTCAGACGAGAATATGGTTAAAATTGCATAGAATTAAAAAAAAAAAAAAAAAAAAAAAAAACTATAAATGGTTTTTTTTAGTAAAAGTGTTCTTTCGATCCCGGAGACGAAGGGATGCAGGATCATTATCACTATTTTATGGGCTTTTTGAAACTATAGGTATTATTCCAACTGAATTTTAAGATCAGCATGGTTAAATTTAAACAATACAATTCATTATCAAATATGTTGTTAACTAAAAATTTAACAATATACCCATGTAATATTAAAACTCTTGACATTTTGGTACAGTCAAAAACTATTTTTAATAGTATTCCTTATAATGTAATAATAAAAATACCAAACAAAAGTAAACATATTATTTATATTTAAATAAAAAATAAACACTAAATTGTTCATTAAATGTTTGAACTTATCTATTTTGAAATAATTGACGTAAAAAAGATTTAAAAACTCAACATTTGAATTTTTCATCTTTAAAGAATCATATTGATCTCTAGAATCGGTTGAAATGCAAATTATGCCATGCCTGTTATTTGAATAACATCCATGTCAGAGTTTCATTAATGGATTTCTGTCGAGGTGAATTCTGTCCACAATGCTACATTGAAATATATTAATTACACTTAAAATAATTTTATTTTACCTTATTCATTATTATAGATTGTGATAAAAATAAAAATAAATAAATAACCAACAAGACAAATCTATAGCTTGAGATTATCACGCACATTATAATTAACACGCCATCGATAAACAAATGGTTGCTAAGCAATTATAGAAATTAATTGAAATTTGAAACCAAATTTGGAAGTGACAACCTATCGTGGTTACATGCTGAAAATCCACAGTTGGCCGTTTATTAGTCTACTGACAATATCATGTACCATGGAGATTTAATGAGGACAATAACCTCCCGTTGTGGAATAAAGTGACTCGTTTTTTGGCAGTGAAATGTTGAAAAGGTTCAGTGTTT
>CM050405.1:68674365-68691865 GCA_027580255.1 Therioaphis trifolii | reverse complement strand
ACTTTTCGATTTATGACTAAATACCTAAAATCTGAACAGTAAAAATCTCGTTTACGGCGGATTTTTACCGATTTTACCGTTTTTACTCAGTTTTTCGATCGTTATTCTTGATTACTGGAAAAACTATGGAGATTTTGGAAAAATGACCTCTCTAAAGTACCATCTCAGTTCAATTTCGAATCTAAAGAGTTGCTGGACAAAACTTTTGGACAAGGATTTCTATACGAAAAAGTGTTTACAGAAAAAAAAAAAAAAAAAAAAAAATAATAAATAAAAAAATAAACATCATTGTAAAACCATAAGATCCTTCGCTTCACTCAGAATCTAAAATTGAGTATGCACTTTTGAATTATGTAATTTTTGTGTGTAGTGATATTAGATTATATTGTTATTCAATTGACTGAGCCGTATAAATTTTTTTTTTTTTGTATTTTAATGGTCGTTTAGCTTTTAAAATAACTTAATTAGTTTTCATCGTAAGTAAATAATTATGAATTATTTACAGTGTAAAATTATCACGTTGACAGACTTTTGTAAAATATTTTTTTTAATCATATTTTGTACTATTTACTTAAAAACACACGATACTTATTTTTAAATATAAAGATTTGTAAATAATTTTTAGCCAATTTTTGTGTAGTTATTTTAAAGAAACGTGATTTCAAAATATTAAGGATACATAATATTCGTAATTACGACATCAATTAAGATTATAATTAACTGTGGAAATATTCTCGAAATTGAATACTACACAATAAATTGTGGACTTAAAACAAAATATAGTGTTTAATGCAAATACGCTCACTTTTTAACATTAAAAATGATATAAAATTAAAATAGAATTTTACCCAAACATAATATAAGTTGTGTGGTAGGTACCATAATGATTTTTTGTAGAAAATCAAATTATAAAATTATATTAATATGTTGTTACTTTTGAATTAACACCTGTCATAGCATATGTGATAAGTAAACGCTTACGGGGTTTGAGTAAATAGTATTTCATTTGCATATCAGAGATATAGTTGAGGCGAAATGATGTAGGTACTACGAGAAGGCATGGGTAATAAATCGCTTCATGTTTCTTTAAGGTGATTTATCCAAATGCCTGTACCCAATTAAAATACGAATTTGAATTGAACACTGTTAGTAAACTATTAGTTTGACTACCAAAATGAACGAATAAATAATGATAAAACACATAATTATATTTATTACTATAGAATATATCAAATCATTACAATTAAGTTATCTTAATGATGGTATTCAAAAGAAAATGTTCTTTAATGTACTTTAAAATCACATAGTACGTCATACAAAATGTAATATTTAATACTTTTATTAGAACAAAATATTTTTATTTGAATGAAATGACTCAATGGTGTGTCTATATTGTAATATATTGATTAAAATATATTTTTAATGATGTAACTGTTAGTACTTAGTATTATCTTCAAAGAATGCCAAGCTAGAAAAGTCGATGAAGCTTCCGATATTTTGACCTCGAATGATAACTAGTTTTTGAACCATTTTTCTATGCATATGAAACATTTTAAATTAATGTGAATAGACGTTTTTAAATAAATAGGTACTAAATATTATATAATTAAGCATTATAAATAATAATATTAATATTGACTCGTTTACAACGAATATACTACAATTCAACTTCGTAAATACGTACTAGGCAGTATAGGTTGTTGTGATTTGTTGAACCGTCAACTTATTATACTTATTTTATACCAAAATAATAATAATAAGTACCAGCAAAGGTTTTTTCTACTTATTTTGGAAATATCTACATTTATGATATTTCAACTTGATAAAGTATGGTAACTTTAAATGACAAGAAATAATATTAAGGCGGCTCTTAGTGGCTATTATTTAAGGGGGAAAATTTAAGCAATTTCTATACTTGTCGTTGCCGTCCGTAATCTTTGTGTTAGTCGTAAATGATTATTAGTGTGAGTGCGAGTCTAATAAGTGTACCGCCACCTTCCGCCCATCATTCGGTCGTTCCGTCACTGCGTTCTGAGTATCGCATCGTTATCGTAATACTATTGTTGCGATTTAAAATTAAAAATAACCTTTTTACAATCATAATATAATGTATATTTACATAGTAGGTATAGCCGTATAGGGGTATTATGTAGAATTTAAACATTTTAAACAAGTTTGTTTTTTTTAAATTATTTATTTTTTTGTCATAGAAGTAATAATATAATATAACATAATAACACTAAGTAATGAGTTATAATTTATAACTAATTCCTGATAGGTAAACCACGATTAAAACGTGGATCTAATATTTCGAGTAACAAATGGTCATGGTAAAATGAAATCAGTTGTTGCTGCATTCTTAGTTTGAAGAAAACGTCATCTCGTACAATCTTTTGGTACAACATGCCTGAAAACGTAAACGAGAACAATATATGAAATATTTAGCATTATTGTACATGTATAAAACTGAATCCTCGTCAAAATGTGGGGGCAATAATATAAGAGTTGTGTGGTAAATTGTAATTAAAAAATGAATAACTGCAGTCTTGAAATGTACACGTAGTAATTAGCTTCTTCTTTTATAGTATGAAATATTCTTATATTTGGTTTCGAAAATATTGTTCTACCGAGTGTAAAATAAAGAATCTCTAATATCCCCATTATTTAGAACTATTGTATATTGTATATCAACTATATACAAAACCAAATTAATGTCCAAAAAAAAATATCCACGAAATTTTACCCCGACATTTTGATGGGATACCTATAAAACTATAAACATAATTTCAGTAATTTATAAAACTGTACATACCTTTGGATGACCAAATGATGAAATAACAGTAAGATCTTTGTGTTATATGTAGTTGTCCTTGTATTTGAAAAAAATAATTATCATTTGTTTTTAAATTTAATTTTCCATCAGTGAATGTCGCAAATTTCAATTTTCCACACTTAATAGCATCTTCAGGTGTGAGATCTTTAATAGTGTATGGACATTTGATTTCTATTATACCGTCGTCTTCGATTAACCCGTCAGGACTTGCAGCCAAAAAATGATATGTTTTATCAACAAATAAACCAGCGGGTTTGATTTTTAAGTTGATTTCTTTTTCGAAGGAAATTCTTGCTATAGGTTCATTTTCAATTCCATAGTTTGTCGATGAATTACCGGAAAATGTATTATATAATATACTTTTAACGGTGTTTTTCCTGGAAGTTGTTGCTCGGAGTTTACAAACCTTTCCAAAATTTGAAGCTGTCAGTCGTATACTCCTCTCTACTTTCCATTGCTCGCTTTCAGACTGATTTTTCGTTGATTTTTCTAAAGTTATAATTTCTTCATTTGTCTTTGATATACGCTCTAAAAACTGTAATTTTTTAATATTAAATTCTTTTTGATCCATATCTAATATTTGAGGTTCTTCTGGAATACATCCATAGTCTCGGTCTGGGCCAATATATATTTTTTTAGTAGGCTTGGTATTTCCAAACAGTTGTCGTCTTTTTAATTTAGTTTTATTTTTGTTTGAACGTTGTTGTATAAAACGTTTAGTAAATACTCCTGGACTTGCTTTTGTAATTTTTTTGTGTAATACACTTATATGAGAAGGGCCTGTATTTAAGGACGTTAGAGCAATATGACACCGTGTTTGGTAAGACCCTTTTAAAGAAAAATTAATACGCTTTCCACCTACGTATTTGGCGACCACACTATTATAATTTTCGACACAGTTGTTATTTACATTATGAATTAAACTTGAAGAATGGTGTACCAATAAATTTCTTGCAGCTAAAATGTCATTCCAAAGACCAGATTTTTCCAAATCAGGCACTAAATTTTTTTCACTGTCTTTTGGACCCATACAAAAATACTGAGCACAATGTGCATGGTATCCAAATACATGGTAAGGTCCATTCAAAATATCTGATTTTAGGAGATTCACTTTTTCGGCAGTATTAATACTCATTTTACTACGGAACTTTATGGCTTCCGTAACAGCATATCGAAGACGGAGTAAATTAGTTTTTAAAAAAGTTCTTTGAACACCTGGAACAATATTTCCATTCGTACATTTGCGTCGACTAGCTGTTTCACGAAGTCTATTTATGTAATTTCTTAGCAAATGATTAGTACACTCTATTTTTTTTACATTCAAATCCGGTCCATATGGTTTAGTTAAACTCAAGTTCTTCATCACACTACTATCGCCGTCTCCAATTAACTTGTCATATATTAAGTTATGCATTGGAATACTTTCCTTGAATCCTTCTACAATTATACTTGATTCCATAGAGGTAGAGGTACTATCCCAATTTTTGTAACACACGTGAGACCTGGTTGGTTCATTTTGTTGGGAAGCTCGATAACAAATAATACAATATTTATTTTTAACGCCAACAAATAAACATTTTTTTGTATTCCATCCAAATATGGAAGCTACACCAGATAAAGCATTATAATTGCTTTTATATGATCTCTTTGACCATGCCCCATCTGCAATTACGGTTATCAAGGGACGACCTTGTTCATCTACGTCTCCGTTTTCAATTGCAATTTTTGATTCCTCTTGTCCAGCTTTTTTCATCTCATCTAAACTTACACTAAATATACTTTGACTAACTTCTTCGTGAATATTTTGATAAGTAGGAAATGACATGCAATACATATCAAGTATACCACAAAACTCTTCCAATTGGGAATATCCTTGTCCCGTGTTTAATACAGCAGACGTCACTGCTGTATTTATTCTGAAACCTTTTCGTTCAGGATCTTCTGAATAAATATTTTCTATTGTACCACACATGTTACACTTAAAAACAAATGTGCTAAGAAATCCATTTTTTTTTTCATTTATCATTTTTAAGTCAGAAAACGTACAGTCGAAATTATTGTGTCGAATACTTTGAATTGCCTTGAATAAATATGCTATTTCAACTATCCTTCTGCCTTGTAATACATATCTATTTGAAAACAATTTATTTTATTATAATTAGTACTTTATTTTTAATTTGGATGGTGGTTGCATACGGCATGGTTAGGTTCTTCTTTAATTATAATAAAAATCAAAATTCCTTTGATAGAAAATCATTTTTTTACCTGTTAATAATATTTTGATATCGTCAAAATTAAAACTTCACACTCTTAAAAATTTTTAATTACATAACCATCAAACTTCACGGGTAAAATAACGATTTACAATCAAACGAATTTTGAATTTTGTTATATTTATATAGTACATAGTAATAATATACTACATGCAATGTTTTTAGAAAAAAATGATTAACCATGCCGTATGCATCCGCCAACCCGTCCTAATTGAAAAATAAATTACTTGAAATAAAATAAAATAATAACAATATTTAAATATGATATATCCTAAACTGACAATTAATCATCTCCGTTCAGAATCGTTTTTCGTATGCAATGATACCTATCATTGCATTCAAATTTAACAAACGCATTATAGTGACCTACTCTATGACTGAGGTCCACCCCACCCCCTAATGTACAGCAGAGTGACATCCACTTATCCGCTTTTTTATAATTATTGTTAGCTTAACTTATGGGCAACATGATATTAAATTTTCAACTACAAAACAGTTAGCAAATATTCATGATTTTGACGAATTTTGTCAATATTTGAACTTAAAGTGCTTTAAAAAAAAAATTGTGCTAATATGTTTTTTTTATAATTTTTGAATGACTACAGTAAGAACAACTCATATGTGGAGTAGTTATAAAAAATTTTAAAAATCGAATTATTCAAATCCTTATATAAATAATATAGATTAAAAATTAGTTTTTTTTTACAGTTACTTGAAGAAAAACTTATGGATAACCTTGTGTAGAAGTTTGAAACCTTAGGTATATATGAAAACATTTTTATGGTTTTTTTAACTACAAAATTACATGCATATTTTCGCGATTTCGACAAATTTCGTAAAAATTTGAACTTTAAACGCTTATAAAAAAAAATTGTGACTTACGATTTTTGATTTTTTTTTATATCTGGTAAGAACCACTTATAATAAACCTTGTATTAAATTTTCAAGATTTTTTGGGTGGCCATTTTTTTTTATTGATATTTAAAAAAAAACTTAGAAAATTCGAAAATGTTAATCTTCTATAAATAGCTCAAAAAAGTCAAAATATTTTGAAAATTTAACCATGTATAAAGAGCGCCAATATAAACATTTGGTGAAAATTTCAAGTATTTACAGTTATTTTTTGAGTTATAATAACATAAAATTATAGGTTTTGTCGAAAACTGGTTTTGTGTAAAAATTCCCGTTTTTTCGTTATTTTTTTTAGGGTTTTTACTGACGCTTTTGAAAACTATTGGAGATTTCTTACTTTTCACCTCTATAATGCACCACCAATATTCACTTTGCTACCGAAAAAGCACCCCTGACTTTAAAAACCCAAGCATTATTTCAAGTGCTTATGGTGTACACACACAAAAAAAAAAAAAAAAAAAAAAAACACACATATCATTGTAAAATCAATACATTCATCACTTCGTAAAATCGCTTCTAAAATTATAATATTTAATAATTATATGTAGTAACAAACATGAATTACTTACTCTTCTGCCTCTTCTGCATTTTTTTCATGTTTATCTGATACTACCAATCTGTACGTAGAATGAAATATATTATTATTTATATGTGCATCGTCCGTATTTCTATGAAATAAAAATATAAAAATTAAAAATTAATAATTATAATTGATCGCCTAATAATAAATTACCTGCTGTCAGTTCCATCATTGTTTTCGTCGTCATTTTCATCTGAAGTATTAGAATGATCCAAAATCTATTGCAAAAATCAATGAATAATATAGTAGATAGGTAATGTAAAATAATATAATGTGATATATTATTATATTTATAATTGTATAACACTTCAATGTATTATACAAAACAAATCATAGATACCTGAATATCGTTGTTTTCTAAGGTTAGATGAGGTACTAACTTAGTACTTTTGATGTATTCTTTACGTATATTTTTCAAATTATGCCTTGATTTTTTCCGTGGCGCAGATAATTTTGGACGCGTTTTTTTACTAAATCGCCAGTCACTCATTTTTATTAATTAATCGTTGTTTGCAATTGCGTAAAATGAACACAAACTACAAACTCATGGTAACAACTTACTAATATAATCGTGCCGGTAAGAGAGTACTTCTCGTTCGAGCATAAATTAATATTAATGACCGCTATCTTTAATCGATTTTGTAAAATATAAATTAGGATTTCGAAGAATAATCGATAACAAATAACAATAGATTTCATATCGCCTGACTGCGGGCGGACGGGACGACCATGTTCATAGCACACATACGCGCATGCACAAGTCATCAAAAGCACGCTTGAAAATATTTTTGTACACGCGTGACAAAGAATAATGCTAATAAGCTGGCGAAAAATTAACATACTTCTAGTAGTCCAATTTCAATTTTGAAAAATAATTTGAATTTGTTAGTTTGTGCTCTATGATTTGTAGGAAATAGATTTTGGACATTCTGTGTAGTTAATGTAGTACAGTTACAAAAGATTTTACTTAATTTCTCAAAATTAACATGTACTTAAAAGTGCCGAGAAGTCGTAAAAATGAAAATGTTTTTCCTACAAAACATAGAAAAGAGGCTAACGAGTTCAAATTATTTTTCAAAATTAAAATTGAACTACTAAAAGTATGTTCTTTTTTCGCCAGCTTATTGGTTTAAATGCATGACAAATCTGATCGCTTAGAATACCCTTAATCATATTTTTTTGTCTATACCTATAATATAATAATAGATAAAATTTCACTTCACTCCTATAATTTCTTATGAATGGTCAAATTGATGGAATTTATAATATCATTTATTCATAATAATGCATCAAATATATTACGTAATAACAAGATTGAGAAAGTTCATAAAATTAAACACAACATATTAATTTTAGTCTTTAAAATATAAATATAAAATAGTATTAAATTAGTATTTTTGACTACCTTAGTATTTCTTACTTAGAAATTATTGTACTATATTAACTTTTTAAAGTATTTTTTTATTTACGTACGCCTATCTATTTTCTATTTGTATTTTGTAATGTATGGATGTATGATTATAGGTTCATTTGTTACGTGTAATAACATTGATACTTCGAGTTGTTTGACCGCGATGAACACTAATAAATCAGTTCATGATGACGTTTTAGACGTTAACATTGATAGCATGGCTGAACCAGATAGTTCTGATGAAGATAATATTGATAATGAATTATCTACAAGTTCTCCTAGAACTCAACTAGCACAGTGGGCTATTAAGCATAACATTTCTAATGTTGCAGTATCTGACTTACTAAAAATTGTTAATTCGTGCTATGATACTTCAGTACCGATTGACGCCAGGACTTTACTTAAAACTGATATTTCCGGTACTAATATTCCTTTAAGAGATGTTTTACCTGGTAAATATTACCATTTTGGAATCGCAAACGGAATTAGAAATCATTTAATTATTGAAAACCGAAATGATCAATTGATCAAATTAGTAATAGGTATTGATGGATTACCTCTAACTAAGAGTTCAAGAAGCACGTTTTGGCCAATTTTGTGTTATATTAGACCGCATTCAAATATTGTATTTCCTATTGGAATTTATTGGGGTTATGACAAACCAAGCGATTCAAATGATTTTTTACACGATTTTTATGAAGAGGTAGTACATTTAATACATAACGGTATAGACATTAAAAATATGTCGGGAGTACTCAAAAATAACCAAATTTGTATTGATACATTCTGTTGTGACGTACCGGCAAAGGCCTATGTTTTAAAGACTAAGGGTCATAGTGGTTTTTCTTCGTGTTTTCGGTGTTGCACAGAAGGAGAGTATTTAAATAGAAGAGTTTGTTTCCCAGATATTAATTGTAATAAACGGACTCACGAAACTTTTATAAACCAACAGCAAGAAGACCACCATGTTGGCTCTAGTTTGTCAATTTTAATCAACATTCCAAAAATAAATATTATTAATGTATTCTCACTAGATTATATGCATTTAATATGCTTAGGTGTAACAAAGAAATTGATTAATTTATGGTTGAAGGGTCCCTTGAAAACCCGGTTGAATGGTACTAAAAGTAAATGTCTAAATAATAGTTTAATAGAGCTCAAACATTTTGCCTCCATTGACTTTCAGCGGAAACCTCGTGGTATTGATGAAATATCTAGGTGGAAAGCTGTAAAATATCGTAGTTTTTTATTATACCTTGGACCTGTGGTACTTAAAAATGTTATTCATAAAAAATGCTATTTAAACTTTTTATGTTTACACGTAAGTATTTTTATACTACTTAAATCAAACATTGACAATAATTTCTTAGATTTTTTTAAACGATTATTAGATTATTTTATACATGATTTTATTTCCATTTATGGTCGTGAATGGGTATCTCATAATGTGCACGCACTACAACACTTAACTGATGATTATAAAAACTTTGGTTCATTAGAAAACGGTAGCGCGTTTCCATTTGAAAATCACATGAAAACCCTTAAAAAATATGTGCGAAAAAGCAATCAACCATTACAGCAGGCAGTTAAACGTTATACCGAGACTATACACTACAATAATATGTCATTAAAAGCTTTACCTCATACAATTGATTTTATTTTTAAAAATAAACATACAAAAGGCCCATTACTTACAGAATTAAACGATGAATACACTGATTTTCAATTTAAAACTCTAATTTTCAGCAACACCGAGATTAGAATTCACCAAGAATCTGATAATTGTCTATTGATGACTGATGGCAGTATTGTTAAGGTTAAAAATATTGTTTGCCTAAATGAAACATCTAATCAAGGTTTTATCTTAGGACACAGTTTTGACATGAAAGAACCATTTTATCTAAAACCTATTGACAGTTCTAAGTTAGATATTTTCACAATTGATAATTTAAATAATAATTTAAAATGTTGGCCACTTGGTAGTATTAAGTGCAAATGTATGATTTTAAAATTGAATTTTACTAATAAAAGCGTAGCTTTTCCACTCATTCATACATATAAAATTTAAAATGACTAAAACAATATATCTATCCATTAAAAATATATTATGTATTATAATACCTAAATTTATAACACGTATAATAATAATATATATCATATTATAATAAATTAATGTAAAATCAACAAATGACTGATGTTGAAAATGTATCTATATCATTTCTATATTATAAAAAATTATTTAAATAAGTATCTAATCATCACTGGATTATACTAAATGAGTTTATCTGTGATTTACAAAAGTTAAAAACTATCCAATATGTATACATTTCTTTTCAATTTTTATTTGTTAATAAATTAATATAGTACCTATATCATCACTTTTTTGAAATATTTTGTTTTAGTTTTAATTAATTATTCTGTGTTGTAGCTACACTTATTATTATATTTTACAATTTCACTTAGGTACTATTTAATGTTTATATTCTAATATAATGTTTTAAATTGTTAATAATACCTAATGATAGTTTTTAATTTGATTAACAAATTTTTTGATGTTACCTACAGTAAAATATGCATTGTTTTTATTTATATTAAACTATTCTTTTATACTTATACCTTACTAATTATTTCTATAAATTATAATATAGTATTGATAATACTGTATTATATATTTTATTTTATCCATAATATACATATATGTATGATACACCTACCTACCAGTATAATTAAATCAAGAATTGGATTTATTATGGTACCTATACTTTTAATACCTACATTTATTAATTATTATGGTATATTTTTAATACAAGTGAATAATTTCTTATCTCATGACTCATAGCAATGTTTTATGAGTTTATGACCAATGACAGTATAATATAGACTAACCTATAAAATAAGCTATACTTACAATATTACAATAATATCAAAGAATAGACTAAATTGACTATATTATTATGAAATATCTTGTTGTCTGTAGAATGAAGATTATTGTAAATTACCTATGTCACTTGATGGGCACATAAATCACCTAGCTATATTATGTTATTATATGTGTATAAACTGAGGTACACATTACTTTTATTAAAACTCAATTAATGTTTGCTGTTTAACAGGGCAATAATATTACTCCCAGAGTGATAACGACATAACGTGATTACTTTAGTTTTCGTCATAAAACGTATTACAATTTTTAAAAAGCTGAGATTCGAATAGATTGTACCTAATCAGAAAGTTTATTATTTACAAGTCACAAATTACTTAATGAGCATTATTATAATACAATTAAAATTATAAAATATAATAATAAATCATGATAAATATTAAATTATTATTCGTGTTCGGAGTAATATCACGTGTTTTTGTACCAAGCAGGTTGATAAATTCATTTTGAGAATGCACCCCCAAATAAGTAACTCGATGTAGTCGTTTGTCAGTTTCTTCTAACCATTTGGCCATAATTGGGGAATGCCGAGCTAATAAATTTACCATTTGACAAAAATTACCATTATCGTTATCTAAATCACTTCCATGACCTCTAAAGGCTAATCCTTGCCTAGCTAAAGTCCGGGCAACATCAATTAGTATTTCTAATACTTTTTTATGATACTCTTTTAGTTCTTCTTCTCTTATATTCTGGGTTCGAAGGTTTTTGTCAAGAAGAACATTCACGTGACTTTTTTTTATCCAAAAAATGACAGTAATCAAACATTGCTGCTTGATGCGATTGTGAGGTAAAATGTTCAGAAAGTTTTCCTTTTTTTTTGATTCCACGACTTTTCATTTTATGCCAAATACGAACGCCAGTAGAACTCCACTCAGAAGAACCACCACTGGATGGAAAAAGGCGGCATGAAAAGCAAAATACTGCATCTTTCTCAATACTGTATTCCAACATAGGGAAATCTCTATACCATGTAATGTAGGGTTGAAACGTCGTTGTTTATTCAAAGCTATAGATTCATTTGCTGAAGATAGTGTAGCTATCATGGTAGAAACGCTTGTAGAAGGAACATCCGGAACAGAAACTGTAGCTTTTTTCTTAGAGGCTTCAAATGGATTTAATGGAGCCCCCACATGCTTAATTTTGACCTTTTTACCACCATGTATCGCTTTCTCGTGACGAGCTTTATAGTCATCATCGAACTGACTACCACATTCTTCACATTCCAATTTGATACGTTTTCTCTTAATCATTATTATAATGTTAATTCATAACTGTTCAAAACACAATGAATTTTAATGTTACTATTTTTAACATGAGATATTGTACTTTTTTTGAAATTCATATAAAACATTATTCAGGGACGGATTTAGGGGGAGCCTAAGGAGCCCCGGGCCCCGAACCTCCCCAAAATGAGGGCCTCCACTTCATGGGATTTTAGAGCATCCAAGTATAAAACACAATATAATATTTTCAAAATAAATTTATATCACAAATTGAATAAAATTGTTCAATCATTTATGTATTAAAATTATTAAAGTAAATCGATTATTATGACTTGTAGAGTAGGATAAGCGATAAGCCCAACTGAATAATGTTGGTAACTTGGTATAGTTTTAAACTTTGAGAAAACAGTTTAAATAAACCTATAATTAAACACAAATAACTTGTAAAGCAAGCCACCTAGCCGTTGTTGTAGATAAAAATACGCGCCGAATAAGTTTTAAATAAAAACATGCAATACGTAGATAAAGATTTCATTTGTAAACATTTAAAAAAAAATTTAATAAGAGTATTTAACATTGATGCGATAAACGCAAACTGAGTATCCTCTTTCTTCATCTTCATCCATACACGATAACTATTTTCATCGTGATAATTACTCAGGTTAGTTCAATGCAGGGCCGGCGAGAGAGTGGGGCAGAACTATTAATACAATAAATAATTATAAATATGTTTTATTAAATTAAAAAATTTTTTTATCGTGTAAAAATAAATGGAATAACTTTTAAAGTAAATGACGGAACACGTTAAAGTAATAGCTCTGTTACCGCTGGTAGTTCAATACAATACACTAACTTTCGTTCAAGTGCTCGACAGTCTATTTTAGGAGCTATCTTGAAAAATACCATTTTGACATGGTGGTATGTTTAATTTTGTATATTTGTATATGATATAATGATTGTACATGATTGATCAATGTATGTAGTTGGATTTTATGTATTGTGCTACTTATAAATATTATCGGGTTATATAAAAAAAGGCAAGAAAAAAACCTTTAAAAACCTCTAAAAAAAGACCTTTAAAAAAGACAAGAAAAATGAACATTTAAGTTTAGTATAATTCTACGTTAGTGAAAATTAAATAGTTTGTGTATGATTTTATTTTTCCTTCGATTAATAAAATATTTTATGTAAACCAAATATTATATTTATTTAATTCACATATCATCAAACTTAAATGTAAGTAATTTAATAAAAGTGGTGTTCATATTATATGTATATATACATACATACATATTAGCTTTACTAATAGGTATATGTAAGAGGGCGCACAATCGAACAAACCCGGGGTCCACTAATGGTATCGCCGGCCCTGGTAATGTATAACTTGTTATTATTAAATTTAGTATTCCGACGATATTAGTTATTTTTTATTTAATTGTTATTTTAAAAATAATAATCCTACCGAGTTGAAACATTCATTGAATACTTACTTATACGAGTTTGAGAATTTTGTAGATTTATTATTATTTTGGTATTTTAATATAATTATATAAATATTTTTAAACCATAATTTCTAATAAAATATTGATTTGCAGTAAATGTTGATATATTATCAAATTCAATTCACTTATTATAATATATTAAATATATGTTATTGAAAACTAATATTTACTTCTACGGTGGGCCCAGGGCCCCCACATTCCTAAATCCGGCCCTGTCTATATTACTTATTATTATTACTATAATTATTTATTGGTAGATACTAGATAGTTAAAGAGTATGTAATGTAATACAAATATACAATTATATTATAATTTATAATATAAGGTAAATAAATTACTGTATTCCTACATTTGTTGCCTTAAAATAGTAAACGCGTAAATAATAATTATTATAAATACATTCAAGAAATCTTCCTAGAAAAAAGAATACGCATGGAACCTATGTTATCCCGGCAATCGCCAACGTAGAATACTTATTCAATAATCAGCAATAACATAAATTTAAAAACACACACACACACACACTAAGCCTGCCGAGGGTCAACAGCGTTCGCGCGTTATGCTGTTGTCGATTGTTTGTGTCGTGACTCACGATAACAGTATAACACGAGTTATTTTGAGAATATTTCCGATCATTCTAATCAATATTAACCGTACAGTCCGTATTCCGTACAGTGGTATTACCAGAAATTAAATTTACAGTCGCTATTCAGTGTAAACAAATCATAAGTGATAAGTATAATATCGTATATTATATTAAGCTCAACTCTATACGCCTATAGTGCCTACGGTCTACATACCATAGTTTATAATAATAAATAATAATACGACTATGAACTATATCTACAATTACAACACAATCCGAGACGATGCTATAATGAAATAAGCCTGACATTTTGCCGACTGTGTCAAGTTTTTTCACCAAATTTACAATTTGCCGACTGACGAAAACATCTTGGGGGGTAGGCACCCCCCCCCCCCCCTTTGGGACCCCCCCCCCTGTGGCCCACTTGAGGTGGGGTTGCCTAGCAAGGCGCAGGATATATCCGATTAGCGGAGGCAGAGCGACGGCGCCGAGGAGTGCATATCAACTAATGCCGCTTGCACAGCATTGCACTGACCACTGACGCATATCATGCGCATAAATCAGCCGGGTATCTAATATATACACGGATGGTTCCGTGAACGCTTTATCTACACGGGCACCCGGGTATCTTGACACAGCGTATAATATATTATATTATTATAAAGGGCTCTGAAGTCTGAGTGATAATTGATTTATCAATGTATCATTAACGAATAAAAATATACCTACTAGATACGCATTACTCAATGAATAAATTATATTATTTAATTATTTATAGTAAAAAGCGACGCCCCCATGGCCCCATATGATATATATATATATATATATAAAATATATATAATTTAACGCTATTTATTTATACCGCAATAATAATGTGGACGAAATTTTATTAAGCATTGAATAAATACTTGAACGGATACATTAACAATGTAATTCTAATTTAATGTGTGAATAGTGTTAACCTTCTAACCTATTATTGATGTTTATAGATATAGGCTTAATAAGCATTATTTATGATACTCTATTTAAATGTTAGTCATAGTAGGTTTATTCAGCATTTGATATAATTTAACTCTTAAATATTTAAAATCTAACCTAAATCAAATGTTTATATAGCACTAAGAATTTACTTTAATGTAAAGGTTTCAAAATAAACACTTTTTCTAGTATTATTGAATCTTATTTTTTGAAACTTTAAAATTCAACTCAACTTCAACATTTATAGAATTTTTAACATTGGAAAATGTTATGTGGGATACGGCGTTCAGTCCTTTCCGTTTGGGCAGTGAAATTTTCGAGCGTTACCTTTTTCGCGTAACTCTCGTTTGACTAGGACGCGGCGCGGTGCGGTGGCACGGAACAACGATATGGAGGGGGAAGTTTGGGCGGCCGTATAATATTACCGTCTGCCGCCGCCAGCCACTGTCACTCGTACCCCGATCCACACCTATCATTAGATGGCATACAATACGTTCTTTAACGCGATGCCGATTATGACAATATAGTTTTATATTTATAACTCATGCAACACATTTTATTCGTGAATATTAATTATAAACCTACGTGGCTACATGGCCACTACCAGTGGTGTGCTGATAGGTGTTTACCTGATGCGATTGCGCCAGCCCTCGTGGGTGGGTGGGTATCCCCGGGTCAAGTCCTGACTTCTGAGTACTGACAATACAGATCAAAATTTGCCTAAGTTAGGCAACCTAACTAGTACCTTTTTTTTTTTTTTTTTTTTGTTTTTTTTATTTTTTTTATCGAAGACCAGGAGGGAACTACGTTAGTATTACTTCCTCCTGGCCTCCATCGTTTATTGGAAAACAACAATACATCAACATTGGTCACGTTCAGGGGACAATCCCCCCTGTCATGCCTTACAACATTTTAACTACATATTCTTGGGGGACTCTACTCCTCCTATATTGGCCGCGCTGGCCTACAATAAATAACTTAACTAAGGTGGTGTTTTCTTTTTTGTCAACAGTTTGTTTCACTTTCTTTTTTGTTTCTTCACGACCCGGTGTCCTGGACCAGTCAGTCTGGAATCCCGTACTCGGCCCGCGTTTCGTGCCCCCGCTCTTTGCTGTAGTTTCCTCTCCTCTTCCTCTCTGCGCATCATGATCCTGGTGAAGAGCTGGCTTATTCTCTCCCAGGATGCCCTTGATTCGAGCATGATTCCAATCGTGTTATCCGCCGTTAGTTCGTCACCTCCAGGTAAACGCACGCTTCGTGTCTCCAACGGTACCAAGCGTCGGATTTGAAGACCGCGTGTTCTGGGCTGTCCGGGGCTTCCCCACATTGGGCGCACGCGTCCGTCTCCAGGTTGCAGCACTTGTTGGGGTACTTCCCAAAACACCCGTGACCCGGCAGCACCTGACTGAGGTGGTAGGAGACCTCGCCGTGTTTTCTCCGGTACCAGGCGGCGACGTCCCTGATGAGGCGGTGTGTCCATCTTCCGTTTCTGCATTGACCCACTGCTCCTGCCAACTGGCCTCGAGTTGTATCCCTGGCAGATCTTTTGTCATTCCCTCAAAAATTTGCCTTCTTTCTGCTGCCAATAGATCGAGGGGAGGCATGCTCGAGACTACAGCGGCCGCCTCGTGCGAGGTGGTGCGGTAGCAGCACGCAACTCTAAGCATTGTCCCTCCTGTATGCAACCATCATTGTACGCATTGCTTCGGCAGTAATCGACTGCGACCATATCGGTGCTCCATACAGCAGCCTCGACGGTACCACGGTAGCCAATACTCGTCGGGTCTTCTGTTTGGCACATCTGAGGTTGGGCAAGATCCGGTTAGGTGCTTCACTGCTTCCATGCACGTTCCGCCGCTGCCTTTGGCTGCTGTGCGAAATGCAATCTTGGGTCAAGGTGAACCCCTAATATTGCACACAGCGACGTAGAAGGAAAGAGTGGGGTGGGAACTCCACGTTCATTGTATCCTCGTTGTTTCTGTTTGAACAGAATTGCCTCATGTTTTTTGGAGGGCTAATTCCAGATTGTTATCGGACATCCATCCCACGACGGTCGTGTAGCGCCGTTCCCAGTCTCTCTTCCAGTAGAAAGGCACTTGGGCCGTGCACACAAGGCGACTCATCCGCAAACGCTTGCAGTTTCGTATCTTCAGGTAACGCTATGTTGAGTGGGTCGTCATACATAAAGTTCCATAAAGTCCTGGGCCTAGTACGAGCCCTGCGGGACGCCGCAACAACATCGATGATGTTGGACGTGC
>CM050405.1:68653939-68674265 GCA_027580255.1 Therioaphis trifolii | reverse complement strand
AAATGAAATACATCGTCTTTTACCTTAATGTTTTTAAGAAAAAAAATATATCCTACAGTTTTTTTCGTTTTAAAACTTATATTATCGGTCGTAAGATATATTCCCAGTCGGACCACCAAATAAAATATATATATTATAAGTGTGTGTGTGTGTGTGTGTGTAGAAGAAATATTTTTAACTTTTTAAGTTGATACGTTTACGTATGTAGAGGTAGCTATAATAAATCTAGTACTTAATGGTCCTTCAAAAAAAAAAAAAAGTAATTACGCATTAGATTTGAAACGAATGAAATGTTTTTTTCGTCTCGACAAAGAAAATAATCCGATGTGACTCACTGGTCTAATGGTGACTGGAAGTTCGAACACGAGTATAAAATATGGCCTAATAACAAATTAACATAATACACATATCTTTCGGTTAAAACCTGAAATATTATATCAACATCTAAATAGTCAGGTCAACATGCAGGGGGTTGTGCTTGTTGATGAGTAGAGCAGTGGAGGTGTGTTGGTGAAGGTACATTCCAACACTATCGGTATTGACGAGCGCAGGTGCCTACACGAACCTTTTACATTGTTACGATCTGGCTTAACGCGATATAGAAGACCAGTATGGGGGGTGTGGACGCTTGTACATATGCACACACTCACTCTCAAACACACACACAGCACGCATGCACACACGTACGCACACATGCATGCACACACGCACGCACACGCACGCTCACACGCACACACACACACACACACACACACACACACACACACACACACACACACACACACACACACAAACACACACACACACACACACACACACACACACACACACACACACACACAAACACACACACACACACACGTGTCTTGTGGATTCGTCTTTCAAATACGTGCCAGCCTGTTGCAGACGGCAACAAAAATCTTACGGTAGAGTTATTCGTGTAAAAGTATACACTGATTTTTTTGTTGCACACCAAGAAGTCTTAAACACGTTCTTTTTTTTCCACCACATGTAATTCTGAAAAAAGGTGGTGTGGGGTGGGTTAGGGTGTTTTTGTGCCGTACCGCATCGTTGTTGTATTCAATTTTCGACGGCCATTACTCCGGCATCTTTGCACCCCGCGGCTACCACAGGTACCTGTCGGAGACGTTCGACGCGTAAATTATTGTATCCACGGCCCAGACAAGGTTCCCTTTTGTCGTAACCGCGGGGAAAACGATAAACCCAGCGGTGCCTGCCAGTCCGTCGCCAACAGTATACATTGTAGTCGGGCGCGTACACAGCTGCAGTTACCTATTCGTCCGCCCGGCCGATCACCGCGACGCGAGCACTGTTGTCAAACATCGTGGCATCACAATATCCCGTGGGGTACATAGATATCGAAGAGACCGGCTTCGTCCACTGGCGAACGCGTTCAGAAACGTGGCATTGGAAATCGTTTGGTTTTTTTTCTCGAGACTCTTTCCCGCCCGCAAAGATGGCGCGTCGTGTCGGCTTGTGATACCATCGTCCCGAGCCGGGTCTGCGGAGACCGGCGTGGCACGCCGCGGCGGCAGTACAGTGTGCACGCGGCAAGCGTAACCTTCCTCTCTGCGCCGTCGTGACCAGCAGCGGTATTCGAAATTCAAATTACCGATCCGTCGTTCGTGTGCGTACGTTTCGTTTTTGGTTTTTTTTTTTTTTATTCCGAGAAAAACCAGACGTGGACAACGACGTCGTGACGGAAAATGGCCTGTGCCAAGACTGGAGTCGACGACAAGCTACTGGAGAAAGTTAACGAATTTTTACACGATGTTTTTAAGCATCGAGACTTCAAAAGTGACATACAGAAGAAAGCGATCATGAAAATATTAGAAGGTGAGTAAATTTAAATTTTGTAATTTTTTTATTGTTGACCGTGGATGTTATTAAGGGGAAAATGACGTATTCATGTGCCTACCAAATGGATACGGAAGGGCTTTGTCTTATCAACTACCTGCAGCGATGCGGGCCGGGTTACAAGCAACCCTAATAATCTACAGCGAGGCAGAACGGATACATGTAAATTTATTGCCGGAAATTTTATTGGAATAAAAACTAAAGCGTTTCACTTTTTTTCAGTATCATGCAGACCTTCTTACGAAGTTGGGAATTCCTTGCAAAATCCTGAATGAAAAGACACTACCTATGAACAACTATAAGATCCTAGATGATATAACTAATGGAACAATACGTCCTTGTTTACTTTATGTAGACTTTCGTGTTGCTTCTATGGAAAAAATTGAGGTGAGACGACGCGTTGATATTTTAAAATTATTCAAATTAAATTTATAAACTTTTCAATGTTGTGATTTTTGTTTCAGAAACTATTGTCTTTTCTTCAAGAAAAAAATAGGTTGGCATGTGTTGTAGTCGATGAAACACACAGCAGACAATTTTGGCAAAATTGTAAATATCAAGAAACGTATGATAAAATTGGCAACTATAGGTTATCAACCGCAGAGATTCCCTGGGTTGTAGTTTCAAGCAAAATTCATCCCTATGTAATTCATATTATGATTAGTTGAAAATTAATTCATATTTATTTTTAAATAATTTATGTGATGTTATGATTAGGGTGTTGAGTCATTGAAGAGTATAACGAAAACTTAAAACTTATGAATGTGGATTCAAATCGTTTGCAGCACCAATCTTTAGACCAAATATACGCTATGAATGTGTAATTGATGATAATCTCGCTACTTCATATCATAACTTAAAAGACTTTGTTATTAAACAGTTAACTGACTCAAAATCGACTGATCAACAACCTGTAAGAATATTTTATGTTTTTTTAGACAAATTAAATATTAAAAATTCTTAAATGTCCGTAGGTGAATGGTTCTGGCTTGATTTTTTGCAAAAATAAAGATAAATGTGTAGAAATAGCAACGGAGCTTGCCAAGAGCGGCATTAAAATTACATATTTTCATTATAGTATGTATTATGTTACAAGCTAAATTGAATTCATACAATTATATCATTTTGTTTTGATTAATAACAGGTTTGAGTTTGCTAGAAAAAGAACGTACAATTAAAATGTTCTACACAGGCCTCTATAATGTTTTTGGCTGTTACTTCTTATTTTGAAAGGAGTATTGAGAAATCGGATATAAGATTTATTGTGCACTGGGGATTGCCATCTAGTATAATGTCTTATTACAGTAATACTGATCTGGCTGGAAGGGATGGTAATTTAGCACGATGTAGGATATATGTGACAAAACAATCACTTGAATATTATGAAGAAAATCGTGACTCAATGCTAAAATATACTGAAAATGGAGAATATAAAAATGAAAATGAAAAAAAAAAGCACTATATTTTTCTGAACGGACTAATTATGAAAGATTATTGTACAAGCTTCCTGTATGTTATTCATTTTTAATGATTTTAAATATTTAATTTTCAATATCATTGTAGAATTTTATAATTGTTTAAATAGATGCAGACAAGCAGTTCTTGCTGAATACTTTGGAGATGTACCACCTGTATGTATTGATAAATGCGATATTTGTGTGGCTATTAATAAAGGGTTCTGTGCTTTGAAAAAACCAATTGAAAAAAACAAACCGACAGATGAGTCGGAAAAAAAAAAATAAGAAAAAAAAATCCCTTAACAAAAAGATTGGCAGACATTAAGTTGTAATATTAGAAGAATGCAAAAAAATAAAATAATAATAGTAATATAGTAAGTATCATTATTGGACTCAAACAACATTATATTTTCAAAAGTTACAAAATTTAGGATTTACTTTACTAACATTTAAAAAGAAAATTGATTAATTGTAAAAAGTATTTATATTATGTAAACAAAAAATACTGATTTTACTTCTTCACTCAAGACTAGAGTCTAGTTTTGAAACTTGAACGTATTCTTATAACTAGGGCACGGATTTTGTAGCAAAATAAATCCTTAAAAATGCATTTGAAGTAGCCAAAAAAGCATTAATTAAATTTAATTCTAAAAAACAAATACACACAAACATCAAATATTCAAAATACATTTACAACCATTTATTTAGTCAAGTTACTTTCATTAAAACTCATCCTATTTGTTGCTAATATATTTTTATACATAGAAAAAGACCTTTCCACATCAACCGATGTAATTGGTGCATACATTGGATCAAAAAAGTTTCTGTACACTGATATAAGATTTTTTCAATAACATATAATGACAATTTAAAAGTTGAATAACTTTATATTTTTAATCAACATGTATTCATTAACACATTAACATTTTGCTTTTAGAAAAATAAAGCATAGATATTAATTATTTTATTATTAACATTTATATTTATACAAAATTTTAGGAAACAACAGCAAAAAGTCTCCGTACAAAATAACATTAATAATTTTAATTTAATTCAGTATCATAATCATTATCACTTTATTATAATTAATGGTCAGTTGGTTCTCCTTTAGCTATAATTACTTTGTAAATTCGCTTTTCTATTGATTAAACTATTATTTTTTTTGTAACAGTAGAGTTAATATTGTTCAATACTTCAAGTAGTGCATTTTTTAATTGATCTTTATTTCGAGTTGGATAATTTTTAATCGCCTACCAATTTCATCCCATAAATGTTCTATCGGATTCATGTCTGGTGACTGTGGTGGTGTGTTAAGTTGCTTTAGCACTCGGTGTAGCAACCATTCTTTAACTTTTTCACGATATGTTTTGGATCATAATCTTGTTGAAAAATAAACGAATTGCCAACATTCAGTTTTTCAGCACTTGTGTACAAGTTATTTCTCGAAATATTTAAATATGTATGCTGATCCATAATATCATCAATAAATACTAAATTACCAACACCAGTCGCGCTCATACAGCCCTAAACTAATACATTGCCACTCCTATGTTTTACTGTTGAGCACACATTTTTGCAGTCCATCTACTTGTTAAGTTTCTTCTATACCATAATTCGCCCATCTGAACCAAAAATATTCAACTTGCTTTCATCAGAGAATAATACAAGTTTCCAAAAATCATTTCCCTTATTAATGTGCGACTTCGTAAAATCTAAACGTTCCTTTTTATTTATTTTACTGATAAAGGTTTTTTTTCTAGCTACGCAACCTTTATATCCCGCATTTCTAATAACATTACGAATGGTCTGTGGCACAACTTTTATATTATAGTCAGTATCAATCATACCAGCCAGTTTAGGTGCACTGGTTTTGGGTTCCATCACAACTGTTCTTAGAATTGCCCTTTTTTGACGTGATTTAATTTTTGGGGACGACCAGTACGTTTTCGATATTCAAAAGAACCAGTTTCATTGTACCGGTTCATAATATATTGTACAGCCTAGTTCGATTTCTTTATTAGTTGTGCAATATTTCTGAGAAAATTACCATCTTCTTTCAGTTGAACTACTAATTTACGAATAGCAATCGGTATTTCCATTTTTGAATATCAATGAATGAAACGTACAGTGACTGATGACTACAAAAAGCCTACTGTCACGTTCGCAAAGCTGACCGGGTTTTATATCTTATTTATGATGGAAACTTTCAATCTATACGGATTTTCTCAACTCAATACTATTTTAATCTGTTTTTTATATTATGTATGGAGACTTTTTTGCTATTGTTTTCCTAAAATTTTGTATAAATATACATGTAAATAATAAAATAATTAATATGTATGCTTTATTTTTCTAAAAACGAAATGTCAATGTGTTTATGAATGCATGTTGATTAAAAATATAAAGTTATTCAACTTTTGAATTATCATTATATGTTATTGAAAACATCTCATATCAGTGTACGGAGACTTTTTTGACCTACTGTATTTCATGTAAACTAAATAATTTAAATTATACTGTTCAACATTAATTTTAGTGCAGTGTCATTATGAATATTATTGATTTTTAGAAGTTATAACCCATCCATTATTCTTTGAAAAAGCACGATTGCACTTTTCTAAAATCAATTCGGGTACTTTACCATTAGCTTCCTCTAACTTATGTTTTGTTTCTAACACAGTAACTATATTTTTATATAAAGTAGGTATAAAAAATACGTAGCTATAATTCAGATAATTTTTCCTTTCCCTAAGTCGTAAATACAACTGTAATCACCATCATTAAATTGCAGATAAACTGTACAATTTCAGCACAATAACCATAGGTAGTTATTTTATCAGTCATCCATTTATTACTGGTTTTTTCACTGGTTTTATAATTTCTAGCAATAATTATATAGGTAGTCCACGAATAATATATATTTGGAAATATATTAAATTTTTAAGAAAAAATAAAGATGAATGAAAAAAATTAAGGAAGAAGTACTAAATAGGGGAAAAAGCTATAAAAAGCAAAAAAAAGTTTACTTTCAATGAAAACATAATGATTCAAAATGAATTTATATCTAAGAATTATCTTTCTGTCACACTTCCCTCAAAAGAAGTATTTGCTACAATATCTGAGCCCTACTTATAGCCAATTGTTCATCTATATAGCTGTGTGTAGATTAAAGAACTTTTTTGTTTTATTTATCATTATGTTTATGTTGTAGGATTATATACTTAAGTGATCTAGCGGTAACTGCAGTTCAAAACAGGAAGTGTATATATATAATGAAAGAATTGTTACTAATAATATTCAAATAATTGTTTACTTTTTATTTTTAATAATATTATACTCCATGTATTAGTAGTATGTGTATTTAATTAAAATTACATGTTATTAATATATGTATTTAAATATATATTTACAATTCACACACACAAACACACACCAATACATACATAAATATATATATATATACTCTTGTGAATAACTATATAATTTTTTCAAACTTATTATAAGCTATAACTTGTATTATATCCAGTTGAGTAATTATTTTTGTAAATAAAGAAGATGCAATAATTTTTTGGAAAAAAATAAAAATGTTTTTAACTAAAACCGATAGTTGTGATTCTATTTAATTTGTTTTTTTCTCTTGGCAATAGTTTTTTATGTTTTACTGTACGCTTCTCATACTTTTAGTTGTTTGAGATCTGTAATTCAATTAGGTAATTGTGAGAAAAAATGTATTCACTTGTATAAAGGGCATCTGAAAGAAGAAACAAGTAAGGGCAGTTGCCTCTCTTGGTTTATTGAGGGTCAATTATGTTAAAGTCTTTTATTTATTTGGTTTATAATAAAATAATGAATAGGTACATTTTGTTAAGTTTTTAGAACTTATTTTATGTTATTATCTATAGAGTATATATAAAATTATAATTTGTGGACTACGTATTTAAGTTTAATTATTATTATTATTCATTTTATAGAATCCAGAAACATTTAATCTTATCAATAATTCGAAACTATTAAATCAGTGGTAAATAACATTTATATATTAAAAAAAAAAAAAAATATATATATATATATATACAGTAAAGCCTCGGTAGTTCGGACTTCCGATAATCCGGTGAACACGGTAATTCGTCACCACATAAAATGAATTAATACATTTAGGAAGTTTTTTGTCATTCCCAGAATCCAATTAATTGATGAAACATTGTACTGACAATAATAATTATTAAATTTTTTTATGTATTATCCCTATAAATTACTAATAATATTGCAGATGAAGATGAAAGTGTTTCTATCAGCACAATCAGCGAATGCACTGAATACTATTTTGCAATGGCTAGAAGATCAGAATGTAGACAGTATTTTTGAAATGAAAATTAAAACTATGAATAGAAATGGTTCAAACTCGGTGTCATACACGGTATTATTTAGTATATTATGTCAGAATAGGCGTGTATAATATCAAGTTTGAACCATTTCAAATCAATACGAAGCAAGATATGCGGGTGGTCCAATTTAAGAGGATGTTCACATTACCAGACTCTTCCCTGTATTTAATTAAATTAAAAACTTATTGAAGTACAAAAATAACGAAAAATTAAAAATAGGAATACCCCTTAAAAGTTCTTAAAAATGTCGGCCTTCAAAAGTTATCGCCGTGTTTTTCTATAAATTGCGTCTGTATAATTAAGTAAACATAATTTTTTCCATACGTATCTAATGTTATAATATTTATGTACATTATACATATTTACGTATAAATAAGTACCTACACGATAATATACTGGCTGAATAATATGGCTTCATCTCAATTTTGAACATAGATGTTTTACATTTAATTTGAGTAATGACAATAGCAATTATGATAGTAGTGCTTAAATAAAAGTAAATCTTAATATGTATACTGTATTGCTGCACGTCGAGAGTTTAGTTTTTTAGTGTAAAAATGTATAAATGAACAGTTTTTCTCACTTTTGAAACGATATATACTTACGAGTGTTCAAGTGAAAAACATTTATTTTCCAAATCGTTGCCATAATGTAAACATAATGATCTCTCCAAATCAATAGTGTTGTTCTTTCAGTGTATATACAGGATACTCAGTTTGCGTTTATCGCATCAATGTTAAATAGGTACTCTTATTAAATTTTTTTTTTAATGTTTACAAATGAAATCTTTATCTACGGTATTGCATGTTTTTATTTAAAACTTATTCGGCACGTATTTTTATCTACAACAGCGGCTAGGCGGCTTGCTTTACAAGTTATTTGTGTTTAATTATAGGTTTATTTAAACTGTTTTCTCAAAGTTTAAAACTATACCAAGTTACCAACATTATTCAGTTGGGCTTATCGCTTACTCTACTCTACAAGTCATAATAATCGATTTTAAATCACTTTAATAATTTTAATACATAAATGATTGAACAATTTTATTCAATTTGTGATTTAAATTTATTTTGAAAATATTATATTGTGTTTTATACTTGGATGCTCTAAAATCCCATGAAGTGAAGGCCCTCATTTTGGGGGGGCCCGGGGCCCCTTGGGCCCCCCTAAATCCAGCCCTGCTCATTGGCCATACATCTTATTATTGGTTACGATTACATTTTTAAACTAGGTACAAGTTATATTATAATCCATAGCTTGATTAAAAAAAAATGTGATTTTATTAGGTGATCTGAGTTCAATTTTAGAAAAAGTATACATTGATAAATTACTTAGATCAATATACAATCTAAAACTTGTATATTAAGGATACAATATTTTATAATATTAATCATGATAATATATCAATTTTTAAAAGTGTTATCTAAGTATTCGCTTACTAAAAAGTATAGAGTGATTTAAAACGGTAGTTATAAATAATTTAAAAATATATTTGTTGAGTTAGAAACATGCAATTTTGAGGCACTCATTTTTTTATTTTTTTTTTAGGTATGTAAAAAAAGTGTTCATAATATATGAATAGTTTGTTTTTATAAAATCGCACTATGTCAATATACACAGTATTTGTATCACAAATAACAATGACAGTGTAATAGGAAGTACCTAGGTAGGTATCCATAATTATTTTTTAACCAAATGCTGCAACTATTGAAACTCTGTAATAAAACTTCTCTGACATGTTATAATTGAAATACTTTTAATTGTTTGTCTGTATTAAAAATTGTATGGACATCAATTTAATTAATTTGTATGAATATTGATGTAAACTCATGGTTTATGGCAAAGATATTGCTTGCGTCATTAAAAACTTTCCGGGATAACTATTCCGATGGTTTCAATTTACTGTTAGTCTTAATACTATTATTTTGTATTTTACACACCTTTATACTTTTGAATGATATAATGTTATATTATATAATATTTATAATTTTCAGTAACATTTGTGTTTATTTTAATGCGAATAATGACGAACTATATCATAAAATTGTCTGAGATAACAATATTCATTCAAATTATATAAAGTAAAAATATATTTAAAATGTTTTGTATACTCTAGTTTTTTTCTTCATACTGAATTCCCAGAGTTCTTATCTTTCTTGACTTTGGATACCGTTTTTTTTTTTATCTATATTTGTTAAATTATTCTTTATTTTCAGTTCTTATTAGTAGTGTTATGTTAGTTTATTTTAATAGGAATAAAATCAAAATTTAATAGGTACTTTTTACCTAGTTATCAATGCTCATAATATACGTAAAATAATTATGAAAATACATTTTTGTTATTGATATTAGTCATTTCAGATATTATTATTTCAAATGTATTCTATTTTATTCTATTTGTCCTAATTTATTATTACTTTTTATAACTTAAAATGTTTTATTTTCATGAAGTATGAATTTAATTTTCCAGGAATGTTGTGTTTTCTTATAATCTCTTAAAGACGATGCCAAGTCTTTTGTCGTATTAATTTTATTAATTTGAGTAAAGAGTTAATATTCTAGGTACATATTGGATTGAATTTAGGGCATAGTAATCCAAAATAGAAAAGTTTTTCAAATATATAGATAATAATTAATATTTAAAAAATATGAATATACATATTATAAACAAATTAAAAAGTTAATTTCATTTTATCTATGGGCGGAATAAATTTAATATAAACAATACACTTGAGAGGAAACCAAGTAGGTATATAGTAAAATATTCATCAATTACTCGTACATGAATCTAAACAATAAAACCGTTATAATTTAGGTATTTATTCAATGATTCAGATCAGTGATACATTTAAGATAATTGTTCAAACAACACTCAAGATGAAAGTAATCATCAATCATAATGAATATTAAATGCACAATTTTAAGTTTAAAAAAATTGATATATCTTACACCAAATGAATAATTAGTAATATAATAACATTTTTTAAAATATTTTGTTTATAATTTTTTCAATAAATATCTTAAATCACATACAAATTGTATACATACATTAATAATATTAGTGCATAAGTTATTAAATACATGAAGTAGGTACCTGTAATATATGAAAATTTAAAAGAAAACTCGAATAAGTAGTTCACACACGTGAAAACTGAAAATTTCACTGGTAAGTCCATTAATAATCTAAAATCTAATTACTTATAATATTACACTTAATAATATATTATACAATAATGTATTCAACGAATGGAACTGTTGATTGTTAATACTTGTGATACAATTTCTATTTTAGTAGTCTTCGCGAAAAAGTTTAAAATTTTTGCACTTTTAAACCATTTAAATTAAACAATTTTACTTATTATTAAACGTTTTAAAAGTTCATTGAAAAATTGAATTGACACATACTCATACACATAAATATATATACGCGTGCACACACACACACACACACACACACACACACACACACACACACACACACACACATACACACAGACGCTTATGTTATGTTATGAACAAGTTATTAGAAAAGTGTTACAATTTATAAGTAAAAGTAACCTTAAAAGTACCTTCCTATACCATCCTTAAAAAAGTTGTAATTTATACTACTGACATACACACATACAAAATTAATGCTGGAATCGATAAAAATAGCTTATACTTAAAAATATGTTTGGATAAAATTAGATGGCTGATTTGAATAAAAAGGTACGTTGTAATAGGTGATATACCCTTGAGAAGTGGACCCTGGTGTGTTGATAAGATCTATTGTTGGAGTGTGCGATGATAAATAATTGGGTGATATGTGACCATTGGAAGAAGTTGTCGAAGATGTCTCCAAATTAGAATATATTTCTTTGACCACCGTCACACATTCTAAAATTCTTAGTTTTACGTCATCAATGGCACCTATACAAAAATCTTCTAAATCCATTGAAATGCTTTTGAAAAATAAATCCATAGAGTTATTGGTTTCTAATTTATTATCAAGTTTTGCAATTTGTTTTTGTAAATTGGTTAAAACTGAATGTCTTTTTTCCAAGAGGTCACATTTGTCTGAAGCCAAAGAACAAGACGGATTTCCGATTGCTTCATCTGAATTAGAATACATTTCTCTGACTTCAGAAACGCACTTTAAAATTCTTGGTTTAACATCATCAATAGCTCGAGGACAGAAATTTTCTATATCCGCTATTACACTTTTAAAAAATAAATCCAATGACTTAGTGGTCTCAAATTTACTATCCAGCATTTCAATTTGTTTTTGCAAGTTGCTTAAAATTATATTTCTTTCTTTAGATTGAGCGAGTTTTTCAACTAAATAACCAGATATGGCATTTGGAGATAATTTAGATGATGTTGGTTCATCGTTTACAGATTTATTATAGTTTTCTTCTTCAACTGTATCATCATTGTTTTGTATACTTGAAGTAGCGCTATATTAATTAAAATTGTATTAATTACTATATTTATATTTTTTGTGAATCAAAGTAATATATTGAAATATGGTGGTATTATGTTTCAAAACATCGAGACAATTTTTTCTGTAAATTCAGTAAAGTTAATGATTCAGTTAGAATATATATAATCGAGTGTTCATAACTTAAATCTCAAGGGGATAAAAATAAATTTGAATTATGTGTTTCTTCAGTTATACATATAAAATATAACCAATATATTAAACTTCAAGGGACAAAAAAAAACATTCGAGTTGTCATAGTTTTTGAGTTACCGATATTCAACTATAATTTTAAGTGATACAATCAAATGAGTGTACATAGGTGCCATATAATTAGTTCAATTATTTAGCAAGTATTTTAGAATTGTTTCATGATGAGATTGAACCAAACGTAATTTTTGCTTTTACTTATCAACATACTAGTTAAATAAAAATGTATGTTAAATATATGCCAAAAGAGATTATACTTATTTGTTCATTAATAATTTTAAGGATATTTTGAGAAAGATTACTAAATTTAATGTCGAATTCGTGTCATTATTCTCGTAAAATAATTTCATAATCGTCATTCATATAATTTTGATAGACTTCATCGATATTCAAGATAATCAGTGGCCATTGGCGTAGTTTAGTATACATATCTATGGGGGCTACATAAAACAAAAAAAATATAATAACAAATTTCTATGTTAACACTAATTCATTGAAAGTGGACATTTTCTAGATAGAATAATTTATTTATTATTGATTTCAACTTTTTCATCTAATATTTTTATAATATACATAACATATAAGAGATAAATTAAATTTAAACGTCTGCCTTTATCTGTGAAAATATTTAACACGTCTTCTGAGTCTAATGAATGTGACAAATCTCTCTCAGTGTGGAGTATTGTTAAGTTGAAAATCTATCATTTTTCATTGTATTTCCAGTCCAATATTTTATCCACCTCATAACAGAAATTCTTTAAATGAAAGTTAACACCACGGAGGGGGGATATAGAAGTTTCCGCGGGGGCTGTAGCCCCCATAGCTCCATAGAAAACTACGCCCATGTAAATGGTACATTTAGGGGAGTTAGGGCGTATGCCCCCGGCGTCAAATTGGAGAGTTGGCAAAATGTATGCCATCGATTTATTACATAACGATAAGATTTATTACAATGATTCTACCGACATTTTTGTTGAAGAAAATCAAATTTTGATCACTTGCCCACAATCCGTCATAACAAAATTAAATTAAATAATGTTGGTACCCTACTGATACCCTTCTGGCTTATTTAACTAACATAAATTTATGATTGCTGTAAGAAAATTTAAATGATAATTTACTGTATACCCTCATAAGCAAATTATTGTAAGGCCCCCCCCCGGGTATAATATTACACCCTAAGGCGTAAAATTTCTAAATGTGCCAATGAAGATTATAATCAATATATCTATTGATGTTTTTTGATCAATTGAAAATAAAAATAAATTATATATATATATATATATATATATATATATATATATATATATATATATATATATATATCTTATTTTTTAATACCTACTATAATTGTTGTGTAATTCCAAGTATACACCGTTTCGTAATAATATGTTTAGATATTTTATACCTAATAGCTAACATTTATTTTTCATGGAATTTAATATTGTGGTTTATTATTATTTTTGTTATTGATTAAAATTTTTTTAAATTAGACTTGTAAAAAGAATTATGTATATACTGGTCTACGATTCAAATGCAAATAAACAAGTAGATTGAATGAATGATAGAATTTGTTTGTTAGTTATTTTTTTTAGTTAAGAAATTCTTCATTAATATTTTATACCAATGATACATTATAATATTATTAAACTCTCTTAATAAATACTTATTTATTTTTCTCACTTTTGGTCATATTGAATTGTAACCGTAAATGATGTGTTATTGAGGATTTCGATTTGTCTTTGTAAACTGTTGTATAACATTGTATTTCTCTCTTTTAATCCTTCGGCTAAAATAATTGCAATCTTATCTTCACTGGAATAAACTTCTTTTTTAATAGAAGAACAAGATTGAGTATCGTTTGATGACGATGTAATTTCATTATCACGTATGCATTCATTATTATTGACACATTCTCCGATTTCATTTTTTTTTTCACTATTTCGAACGCTTGAAGAGCTGAAGTAAAACAATTATTAATAATAATTATTTTTTTCTAGTTAGTAATAACTATCATTACTAATCATAACTTAAAGTAACAAGAATACGTAGATACATATTTTAACATTAAAAATCTACACACACGACACACACACACACACACACACACACACATACACACACACACACCCACACACATATATATGTACTAAATGAAAACTTATTATTGACTTACTTTTGTTCTAGTCGATTCGCATCTAAGAAAGATACATGAGAAAACAAAGACCACTTGTGATTTGTCATACTTGTTGATCCAGAACCCAACTTCTTTTTATTTTTCATGTATGAATTTTTAATATTTTTCCATCGTCTTTTGCATTGATTAACTGGAAACATATTATATAATATGTAAATATCTAATTATGTGGCATGTAAGAGCTAAAACTAAAATTATTTATTAATATTCATTACAATAATATTTGTGTACACAATTAAAAATGGTATTTTAAATGAAAAATTCGATCGCATTCTATTGCTATTTTAGACCATGAGTGATGCTAAGAATCTATTGTTTTTATAGTGAGGTATATATTTTTTTCATTTTACACTATTTAGTACTCTTAACTTTGTCCAAAAGTTTCATACAGCAGTTTCAGCAGTTTTATACATTGGAAATTTTATCTACATGTTACTTCAAAGAATTCATTTACTTTATTCTCGTTAATTTTTTTAATTGAAGAAAAACTGTCGAGAAACTGAGTATAAACGGTATAATTTGTAAATAACGCTTTCATTTAATTTATTTTATAGAGTCATAATTTCAAAATAATGTGGCTAGAGACTTGAAATTTTCTCTATATATCTTCATGAAATATTGCTAAATACTAAACGAAAGTTGAGTATTTAAAAATTGACAACTTTTGAAAATAAAACTTTGCTGAAAATATAACTTAAATAGTGTCTAATTTTTCTAAGTTTACTTTAAATAGCTTTTATAATATTTGATAAAAAATTCTGCAAATAAATATGACCATATTTATGTAATGGCGGTGAAAAAATTACAAAAATCGTGGGTCTGGATTTTTTTTAAATTAGTGTTTTCATTATGTTTTTTAGATTTTCACTAAATCAACTGTTTTTATGTAAATTTTCAACTTTAAATTTTTTTAAATTAAAGATGGTCAATCCAATAATAAGAAAACTCTTAATACAGATAGAACCACTTGTTTTGAATTTGTTTGGTTAAAAAAAATGTCTTCTTTGTCAAACGAGAAAACTTTAAACAAATTTGAACAAAAACCGTTTGTATATTTGTATACAGTAGCTTGGCTCAATATTGTTTAACTAAAGAAATGATTTATCGATTTTTTTAAAATTAAATACACTCACCCCTATTATCTATTCCGAGTTTCGAAGAATACCCATGATGCGAAAAATGTTCGGATTTTTGCGTACGTTTTTAAAACAGCAAAACAAAAATAAACATTAATTTATCAAATACATACGATGTAAAATAAATAATCAAAAATAATAATAAATAAAGTAACAAGCTATAGTCCGTAAAAAGTAGTTGTAAACATTTTGAAAGAAGTTTCAAAAATATTTGAACACTATAGAATGAAATACAAAACTTTAAAATTATTAGAAATATCTCGTTTTTTGGAACTTTTTTTTTCTAATAACATTTTGAATTCCTGATACAAAGACTTATAGGATCTGAAATGAATATAAAAACAAACTATTTTCATAATAATCGGATTAAATATATTTTTTTTTTATATCGAAGTTTGAAATACGGTGAATTGGATCATTTTTACGAGTTTTATTAAATTTGCATGTATTATTTTTGTTATTATTCTAGAATTATTTTTGCTTTAACTGGAAAATTGATCTAAATTTTTATCATAGAGCTTTTTATTTTCTCGAAAAATAATCTTGTTGATGAAGTCGTTATTATAAGGATTTAATTTTAACTTAATTTCATACTACATTATCTTCAGGTGTTTCAATCAGGAAAATGGTTCATCAAATCTGGTAAACGTATGTGCAGTCAAAATAAAATTTTCAAAAACTCTAAAAGTGCTCTCAAACGTAGAACTTATTTTAATTATTGTTTTTCAATTATTGAAGTATATTAAAGATTTACATGCTGTGTATGAAAAAAGTGTAGTGTCTCATTTGAATTCTGAAAGTTTCTCCCTAAAACCACCCCTATAAAAGATTGTAAAAATTATACAATTTTCAAATAGTTATGGATTTTCATAACTACACATAATAATTGTATCAAAAACTTATTGTAATATTTAGTTTCTGACTTTTAAAAATCAACACAATTTAAAATTATTCAAATTTTACAGTAAATATGATTTTTTTTTTAAATAGGTCGAATCATTTTGAAATGCTTTGCACATTAAAATTAAAATTGTGTACATGTCGAAGATTTTTGGAGGCATTCAAGCTTAAAAAGTTTGACTGTACACGAATTTCTTCCTAAAAATACGAAATTTTGTATTATCAATGCACAAATGCATTCCGTATTTGTTAAATGATCGAACGAATTGGTTTTCTGCTTCTTGAAATTATTTTATGCGTTAAACGAAGCAATGGATTATACGTACATACTACATATATGTGTTTGTATGTATTTCAACTTTTTGGTTGCAACATAACTTTCAACTAAAAAACATCAATTTTATATTTTATACGTTTGATGTGGTTGTCAACACGTAGTTGAATCCGCCCATTGTCCAATAAATGTATGTATATTTTTAATTATTAGTATAACTTTAAAAAAATATATTTTTTCAAAATATGACAAATGTAGAAAAACCCAGAATTTGTAATATATTTGGCAAATATATTATTATTTTTTTAAATGATTAAAAAAAAAAAAATCTATTATCGGGATGAAAATCACGCGAGGCGAACAGTTCTATTCTAATCACCCTCAATTCGCGCCCAAACAATACATTATTGTCGTCGTTCCAGTCTTACCCGATTTTCCGACCTTCTTTGATATTCCGGTCCAGACGTATTCTTTGAACTGCCCGTCGTCGCGCCTATCGTGCGTGTCGTCGTACAGTACGCGATTCGCTCGGATGCAGTCGATAAGAAACACGTCATCTCCATACGTGAATCCCGTCGCGTTTTTCTTTGCCATTTCGCGCGCCGTCCTAATTGCCGTCAACGATCGCAGCGCAAGTCGTCCGCGTCCTTCGGTTGACTGCCGCCAAAAGCGCGAACGAGGGCTGTGACGGTCGGTTCTACAGCCCTCCGCAACGATCGCAGCGAACCCGGCAGCGTGACGTAATGGTATGTGGGATGATTTTTCAAGCTTGCTGACCCCGTTTTTAACCATGGGTAGTTAAAGCATTTGAATTTTTCTCTCGTGTACATTTTAATAGAATAATAGAACTATTAAAACAATAATTTTTACTATTTTTCATCTAAGTGATTTTTTAAGCTTTTAAATTTTCTTTAAATGGTAATCATTAATGTATAGCATATTATTACAAATGAAAATATTTTTTGTTATAAACTGTTATTTTAATGTAAGGTGATATATATATATATATATATATATATATATATATATATATATATATATAACACTAAAAATGTAAATATCTAAAAATAAATATTATTTTTCTTAATATTATTTAATGTTATAAACGTTGGTTACTACATTAGAAAACTAAAAACTTATACTATCACTTAGATAAAAAATAGTAAAGCATTTTCTTTTTTAAAATTGTAGTTCTATAAGTGGGTTTGAAATTGTATGTGAAATAAAATCGAATTTGAGCATTACTTATGGTTGAAAATGAAGAGGTCATGCTTGAAAAATCACTCTGTATACAAAGGCTCTTACGCTTATGCAATGCGCACGGTCGATTGATTCCGGCAGAAGCGTCGGCGGAGGTGGTGGTGCACATCACGCCGTTACGATTCGTGTTCGTGACTCGAGTCACCGTGTGGAGATGAGACCATAGGGGTAGGGTTTAGTGTTTTATATTGTGTTTCGAAAAACTCCTATATATGAGTTGTTTTGAAATTTTAATTCTCGTGACACAAAATGGTCGTAAAGACTATGGCTATTTTATCTTCAACTTGTCTCAAAGATTCTCGTTGGTTCTCTAAAACTTTACGTTCACCAGTTTTTGTTTCTTAAAACTTCAATATTTTATGAAAAGACTAGGTACATGATAATTGTAATAATGTACATGATACACGTGTATCATAGAAGTCCATTTTACTACCAGTACGTTTCTTGTAAAATTAAATTAACTCTGACATAAGAAAAAATAAATTTTTTTAATCATTCATAGACCAAAAATGTTATGTGCTGTGTTAATTAATAAAAAAGGAGTAGGTTAGTATGGATAAAAAATTTTTATTTCCTAGAAAAATAAATTTTTCTCTCACATAAGTAATATTGCAGTTATAAGTATAATATTATATGAATCAATGGTTATAATATTGAAATATCGTATATTTTCAATATGGTGTATTATAAGATTATTAGACGTTTGTCGGTATTCAAAATAATATTTATAAAATGGGACAAAGCAATAGATTTTATTAATATCAGAAAAATTAACCAGATGAAAATAATATGGGTGAAATTAGCAAACGGATCACTCATAAAAAAATCTTAAGATCCATATTAGCTAAAATTAATTTATAAGCATTAAAGCATTCTAAAGTATAATTTAACTTTAATTACGAATTATAAATCCGTGTTTCAATAAAAAAAATCTAGTGTAAGATTGTGTAGGTTTGTTCTTCGTCCCTTTGATCTTCAGACGAGAATATGGTTAAAATTGCATAGAATTAAAAAAAAAAAAAAAAAAAAAAAAAAAAACTATAAATGGTTTTTTTTAGTAAAAGTGTTCTTTCGATCCCGGAGACGAAGGGATGCAGGATCATTATCACTATTTTATGGGCTTTTTGAAACTATAGGTATTATTCCAACTGAATTTTAAGATCAGCATGGTTAAATTTAAACAATACAATTCATTATCAAATATGTTGTTAACTAAAAATTTAACAATATACCCATGTAATATTAAAACTCTTGACATTTTGGTACAGTCAAAAACTATTTTTAATAGTATTCCTTATAATGTAATAATAAAAATACCAAACAAAAGTAAACATATTATTTATATTTAAATAAAAAATAAACACTAAATTGTTCATTAAATGTTTGAACTTATCTATTTTGAAATAATTGACGTAAAAAAGATTTAAAAACTCAACATTTGAATTTTTCATCTTTAAAGAATCATATTGATCTCTAGAATCGGTTGAAATGCAAATTATGCCATGCCTGTTATTTGAATAACATCCATGTCAGAGTTTCATTAATGGATTTCTGTCGAGGTGAATTCTGTCCACAATGCTACATTGAAATATATTAATTACACTTAAAATAATTTTATTTTACCTTATTCATTATTATAGATTGTGATAAAAATAAAAATAAATAAATAACCAACAAGACAAATCTATAGCTTGAGATTATCACGCACATTATAATTAACACGCCATCGATAAACAAATGGTTGCTAAGCAATTATAGAAATTAATTGAAATTTGAAACCAAATTTGGAAGTGACAACCTATCGTGGTTACATGCTGAAAATCCACAGTTGGCCGTTTATTAGTCTACTGACAATATCATGTACCATGGAGATTTAATGAGGACAATAACCTCCCGTTGTGGAATAAAGTGACTCGTTTTTTGGCAGTGAAATGTTGAAAAGGTTCAGTGTTTAGTATTCATTACACTTCACTAGAATCAATATATTTGTGTTCAAAGTGGATTAAACAGTTGTTGTGATCAAATATAATAATCACCACGACAATAACGTAGTGAATAAAATGGCACAGTGTCATTTTTACGTGTCAAAATGTATTACGTATAGGTAATTATTTCTCTAAAAAAAAAAATTTTAAAAAAAATACGATTTAAAAAAAAGTCTACAGCATCG
>CM050405.1:68616439-68651439 GCA_027580255.1 Therioaphis trifolii | reverse complement strand
TGTTACTTTGGATTTCCTTGATAATAGTTTTGATTTGAACAGTGGTAATAGTCCATAGTAACACCTGTTTGCTGCGATGAGCCGTCTTTTAACTTCTTTGTGGCTATTAGCGGTTAGCTGAATAGCTCGAAAGCGAGTTACAGCGACCACTATTTCGAATGTATCTCCGGACACGGTCCCTTCACATCACCGATGCCTCTAAAACATACCCGCATACTGGACTGTGCCGTCATCGCCAAAATATATGAGCGAATCCAAAGCAAAAATTCTCGTTTTGCCATACGTACTTCCGAATTATGAGCAGCAGCAGTAAATAGATGATCGCAGAGAGGTCGTGCAGTTGTCATGAAAATATTACTAAATTTATAGAAATCAATTTGCTCGTGTGTACCCCTCTCCCCCTACAGAGATGGCTCTTTGTTTATGTACCTATGTGTATAATTTATTGTATTAAGTATATTAAATGTACTTTACTTAATGTAAAATCTAGCATCCACCTATGGATATACACGTATGTATCTATTATGTGTGTTTACAAGTGCAGGTATGCAAATAAAGTAGCGACGTGCGTACGGTTTTGTCCCGTAAATTTATGGCCTATTTAAACGGCAATAGGTGACGCCCTGTTCTGCAATTACTGTTCTGCAGTCTTCATTCATAGTGTTTTATTTTAGCGATCATAACTGAAGTTTTTTTTACCCTGATGAAATGATATCAAGAAGAAAGGTTATTATAAGATCCATAAATTCTATTTTCATCATGTTTTGTCGTGAATAATAGCGCAGGTGTAATCGCTTTAGGTTACTTGTATTATCAATAATATCACAATTTTTTCTCGTCCTTATAAAATGTATCGATTATTTAAATTCTTTTTCATTAATTAATGCTTTTCAAATTATTAAAACTATTTTATAAATATTTACCTAAATGCCATATTGTTCTGTTAGTTGTTGATTAATGATATTTTCTCAAAATGTTTTTTCAATATATTAATCTTTAATGTAATTAAAAAATAAATAAATAAATAAAAAATAAAGTGTATTTATAAAGTAATTTATATTTTATAACGTAACATAACGACACTTTTCGGCTTTAAATTAAGTTTTTTTTGCCTATTTATGAAAAGTAAAATTTTTAAGCATAGAGGTTTAATAACAAGTATTTTTATAGGGGTATAAATAAAAACAGTAGGTATTAATTGTGCTCACCTATTTATCTCATGTACTTTTTGAGTTCTTTTAAGAAAAACAATTTTCAATAAGATTTTAATCGGCTTATTTAGTTAATGTTTATTGTTTACTGTTTTTGAAAAAAATCGCAATTTATATCTTTGTATATTTTCTCATACACTAAAACACTGACAGTTTTCGAACAATTTGAAATGAGATTCACATTTGAGTTTGAATGTTAAAGAAGGGGCAAGAGTAGGTGTAATAGGAAACTTGTATAAATGTACAAAAAATGTTGCATTTGCTTTGCCAATTTGTGCGGTGAATAGAATTATTTGCAAAGTTTTGACAGAGTGGACAAATCGAACGATTTGAAAATTATAATAAGCCCAAGAAACGATTGTTTGTCAGAGATGATTGATTATTGATTTAATGTATCACTATTAAAGCGAAATTAAAAATAATATATTTAGTTCCAACAACAAAAATGACGCGTAAAGTATAAGATGTATTGTATTATAGATCCTATAATAAAATATTTGAAATAAAAACCTCGGACAAGATATTGGTGATGAATGTATTAAGTTTTAAAGAAATTATGACTCATTTCTTTAGTATAAAACGATTCTGAGCAAAGTTTCAGTGTAATATAATACATTATTATTTAAATACTGTTTACGTATTTTACGGTTATTTGTATAATTTTTGGTGAGTTTTTTTGTAATTAAACCCTCATAAAATATTCAGTTAGATATAACTCATTTAAACTTCAATTGTTATAACAATTATAACTCATTAGAAATAAACTTAAAAGAAATCAGACAATATCGAAAAAAATCGTATAATAATTTATTAAAGTGTGTATAAAAAAAAATCCTGACTAACGATTTTTGAACTTTTGTTAGGATAATTAGGTAGGTATATAAGTAAGGTCATATTACATTTTCAGAACTTTTTGTCAAATATTTAAAATTATATTACATAAAAATTTTCAAACAATTTGGTAAATTAAAAGTTCTATATTTAAGTCAAAAGTGCTATAATTGTTCTGAAATGTTGTCCAATATAAAAAGTATGTATTTGATATTGGATAAAATTTTCAAGATTCTAGCTTCAATACTTTTCGATTTATGACTAAATACCTAAAATCTGAACAGTAAAAATCTCGTTTACGGCGGATTTTTACCGATTTTACCGTTTTTACTCAGTTTTTCGATCGTTATTCTTGATTACTGGAAAAACTATGGAGATTTTGGAAAAATGACCTCTCTAAAGTACCATCTCAGTTCAATTTCGAATCTAAAGAGTTGCTGGACAAAACTTTTGGACAAGGATTTCTATACGAAAAAGTGTTTACAGAAAAAAAAAAAAGAAAAAAAAAAAATAATAAAAAAAAAAAATAAACATCATTGTAAAACCATAAGATCCTTCGCTTCACTCAGAATCTAAAATTGAGTATGCACTTTTGAATTATGTAATTTTTGTGTGTAGTGATATTAGATTATATTGTTATTCAATTGACTGAGCCGTATAAATTTTTTTTTTTTTTGTATTTTAATGGTCGTTTAGCTTTTAAAATAACTTAATTAGTTTTCATCGTAAGTAAATAATTATGAATTATTTACAGTGTAAAATTATCACGTTGACAGACTTTTGTAAAATATTTTTTTTAATCATATTTTGTACTATTTACTTAAAAACACACGATACTTATTTTTAAATATAAAGATTTGTAAATAATTTTTAGCCAATTTTTGTGTAGTTATTTTAAAGAAACGTGATTTCAAAATATTAAGGATACATAATATTCGTAATTACGACATCAATTAAGATTATAATTAACTGTGGAAATATTCTCGAAATTGAATACTACACAATAAATTGTGGACTTAAAACAAAATATAGTGTTTAATGCAAATACGCTCACTTTTTAACATTAAAAATGATATAAAATTAAAATAGAATTTTACCCAAACATAATATAAGTTGTGTGGTAGGTACCATAATGATTTTTTGTAGAAAATCAAATTATAAAATTATATTAATATGTTGTTACTTTTGAATTAACACCTGTCATAGCATATGTGATAAGTAAACGCTTACGGGGTTTGAGTAAATAGTATTTCATTTGCATATCAGAGATATAGTTGAGGCGAAATGATGTAGGTACTACGAGAAGGCATGGGTAATAAATCGCTTCATGTTTCTTTAAGGTGATTTATCCAAATGCCTGTACCCAATTAAAATACGAATTTGAATTGAACACTGTTAGTAAACTATTAGTTTGACTACCAAAATGAACGAATAAATAATGATAAAACACATAATTATATTTATTACTATAGAATATATCAAATCATTACAATTAAGTTATCTTAATGATGGTATTCAAAAGAAAATGTTCTTTAATGTACTTTAAAATCACATAGTACGTCATACAAAATGTAATATTTAATACTTTTATTAGAACAAAATATTTTTATTTGAATGAAATGACTCAATGGTGTGTCTATATTGTAATATATTGATTAAAATATATTTTTAATGATGTAACTGTTAGTACTTAGTATTATCTTCAAAGAATGCCAAGCTAGAAAAGTCGATGAAGCTTCCGATATTTTGACCTCGAATGATAACTAGTTTTTGAACCATTTTTCTATGCATATGAAACATTTTAAATTAATGTGAATAGACGTTTTTAAATAAATAGGTACTAAATATTATATAATTAAGCATTATAAATAATAATATTAATATTGACTCGTTTACAACGAATATACTACAATTCAACTTCGTAAATACGTACTAGGCAGTATAGGTTGTTGTGATTTGTTGAACCGTCAACTTATTATACTTATTTTATACCAAAATAATAATAATAAGTACCAGCAAAGGTTTTTTCTACTTATTTTGGAAATATCTACATTTATGATATTTCAACTTGATAAAGTATGGTAACTTTAAATGACAAGAAATAATATTAACGAATTTGATTGCATCAAGTGTCTGAGATTGTTTCAAGTAAAAATCTGATTTCTTTTTCTGATTCATCAAACCGAACAAAGCGGGTATCTGTTTGAGCAAGAGACTTATAAGTAAGGATACAGCGTACAAATAAATAAAAGAGCGTACGACTACACGGGGAATTATTATGTTATATTTTAAATAAATACAATAAAACACCTGCACCTGTACAGCGAGTCAATAGACATGTAGGTACGTACAATGCACGTTTACTCTGCATCGGCTGCATCCTTCGACAAAATCGAAATATCAAACGGTGTGGGGTGGTAACCGTACACGTTTTATAAAAACAGTACATTGCCATACAACGAGTCTTGGCGAGGGAGAGATACAATGCAAAACGATGTAGGGTTTTTGTTAGGGTCACATTATAATGCGCATTCTATGTGTATGCGTGTGCGTGTGCGTGCGTGCGTGCGTGCGTTCGTACGTGCGTGCGTGCGTGCGTGCGTTCGTACGTGCGTGCGTGCGTGCGTGCGTGCGTGCGTTCGTACGTGCGTGCGTGCGTGCGTGCGTGCGTGCGTGCGTGCGTGCGTGCGTGCGTGTGTGTGTGTGTGTGTGTGTGTGTGTGTGTGTGTGTGTGTGTGTGTGTGTGTGTGTGTGTGTGTGTGTGTGTGTGTGTGTATGTGTGTGTGTGTGTGTGTGTTTGACTAAGATTCGAAAATCGGTTACGAATCGGTTTCGGATTTCATTTTTAAGTAGTTTTTTGAATTATTAATTTGTATTTATTAACCTAACCTAACCATTTTTGTGCATATATTATATGCTATATAATTGTACATTATTATCATAATTAGTGTAGTGTGTACCTGCATTAAAATTAATAAATCATAAATAGTAATGATAATTTCTTCGTTGAGTGCGATTACTCTTAAAAAAAAAAGCAAACATTACATAAAAAGGAATTATTTCTAGCGTAAGTGCTCACATGTACCGTATAATTACTATTTATATCTCATGCATCACAAAACTCATTGTAAATTCATATGTATGTACATTGAATCGTACTATTTGAAGTTAATCTGCGGAAGTCAAACTTAAATGTACCCGCCCTCCGAAGTTACATTCTATTATAGGTATATATAATAATTTAGACCAAAGTTATATTTTTGTCCATGTATATTCTGTGTACCTGCATACGTTTACGTATTATTCGATTTACTACTGATACAAAATTAACAATATATTTATGTTGTATGGGGGATGAAAATTGTGTAAAAGTAGTTCAATTATTAGAGAAAAAACCTTTGTTTTTTTTCTTTGTCTAACCGACAGCAGGGAAGACTCCTTGTGAACAATACTACTCCCAATAAAAAAAAGACTTAACTGCTTATGCTATAATGAAATATAATATTTGTATGCAATATATTTATTTACTATCAATTTTTTTTTTTTTTTTTTGATAAACCCCAAATCAACTTTATGCACTAAACCTCCTCGAATAATTTTCAACATGCAATTTAAATAAAAATATATATGTATTTTAATTGCACATGTTTACTTCATGTATTTGTATTCTTTATACGTTAATATTGCTTAATTTTTGAACGTCAGGATTCTAACTTTTATTATTAACTATTAACGTTTAATGTAATAATGTTATTAGATGGTACAACTAAAATTGCAAGAATAAGGTTAAGGTTTCTTGACATGGCCAATATTAAGGAACATCACATCTATGTGAGTCGTTATTAATCTCATAATAAATAGAAACACAAATCATAATATTTAATTTTAAAATTTTTCATTAAAAATCTTGCCCAATTAAAATTCAACAATGAATTAATCGTCTGGAACAATTATAAATAGTTGTATAATTATTAATTAGTAATTACATTATTAATATGCAGGCAACAAACTAATAATAGTTATTAATTATTAAACTCGTGATATCTGATGCATTGAAAATAGTTGTTATTTATATTATGTCGTAAAATGAATTTTCTAGGTGAAAATGTTCAATAAATCTAATCACGTTACCTCTTAAGAAAAAGAAGGAACTTTATTTTTGAAAATGTTTTTCAAGTGATCAAAATTCACATATGATTTATACTACACAAAATATGATATCACCAAAAAACATATATTTTGGTAATAAATGGTATTATAACTATGAGTTGAGTATTAAGGCTTCGTGCAACTGAATGCGAAATCGTCAGCTGTATATTAGATTCTGAACGAAGTGAAGAATGTATTGATTTTACTATGATGTGTGTTTTTTTTTTTTTTTTTTTTGTTTTTTTTGTTTTTTTTTTGTTTTTTTTTTGTTTTTGTGTCTGTGTACACCATAACTACTCGAAATAATGCTTCAATTTTGAACTTCAGGGTATGTTTTCGGTGGCAAAACGAATATCGGAGGTACCTTAGAGAGGTCACAAGTGAAAATTCCCAAAAGTTTTCAAATGCCACGGGAAAAACAAACAAAAAATGAGGAAAAAACGGTACTTTTTGTGCAAAATCCGTTTTCGACGAAATCGATTTTTTTATTTAGCTGTTACTCAAAAACCAAAAATTGTAGATACTTGAAATTTTTACCAAATGTTTATATTGAAATCATCTATACGTGGTAAAATTTTTGAACACTTTTGACTTTTATTGAGCTAATTATAGACAATTGAAATTTTCAATTTTTTTAAGTATTTTTTTTTAAAATAACGATAAATTTTTTTTTTTTTGCCAGAAAATCTTGAAAATTTAATACAAGGTTTCTTATAAGTTGTTCCATAACTGATAAAAAAAAATCCAAAATCGTAAGTCACAATTTTTTTTTATAAGTGCTCAAAGTTCCAATTTATACGAAATATGTAAAAATTGCGAAAATTTGCAAATAATTTTGTTGTTGAAAAATCGTAAAATTTTTTTCTTTTATAACTAAGTTTTGAAAATTTGGTACAAGGTTTTTCATTAGTTTTTCTTCAATTATCTGCAAAAAAAACTCTACCGGATTCAGACAAAAAAATTTTATGAGTGTTTGAAATTTAAATTTTTACAAAAACACGTTAAACAACGGTTTAGCCTCAAACGATTTTTGCTAATTGTTTTTTTTTTCAAAAAGTATAAGTTGTAGAAACTTGAAAATTTTATCAGTTGTTTATATTGGCATTTTCTTTATATAATTTTATTTTCAAAAGATTTCATTCATTTTTAATCAATTTATAGGCATTTGAAATATTCGATTTTTTTTATTTTTTTTTTTATAAATGTTGATAAAAAAAATGTAGCTCGGACGAAATACTTGAAAATTTAATAGAAGGGTCCACATAAGTTGTTCTAACTCCCATTCAAAAATTATAAAAATACATAGGCACAAAATTTTTTTATAAGCGTTTATAAGTGCTAATATTGACAAAATTCGTCAAAATCATGTATATTTGCTATGTATTTTGCAGTTGAAAATTCATAAAATTTTAAGTATTCAAAACTAAGAATTGTAAATTCGGTACAAAGTTTGACATACGTTTTCCTTCAATTATCTGTAAAAAAATTTGCACTGGAATAAAATCAAAAATTTTTATGAGTGTTTGAAATTACAATTTTTTCACATAATCGCGTAAAATAACAATTTAGGCATCATTGATTTTTGATATTTGTTCTTATTCAAAAAGTATAGGTCGTAGAAACTTAAAACTTTTACAAAATGTTTAAATAGGCATTTTCTTTACATAGTTGTATTTTCAAAATATTTCGTTTATTTTTTAGCTATTTATAGGCATTTGAATAATTCGATTTTTCTTAGATTTTTTTTTATAAAAGTCGATAACAATTTTTTGGCCCTACCAAATCGCTTGAAAATTTAATAGAAGGTTTTGAATAAGTTGATCTAAGAGTGATTCAAAAATTATTCAAATACATAGGCACAATTTTTTTTTATAAGCAGTTGAAGTTCAAAAATCGACAAAATTTGTCAAAATCACGAATATTTGCAAATTATTTTGTAGTTGAAAATGTATAAAAATTTTTGTATTCAAAGATAAGAAATGAAAATATTATGTAATATCACAGCTGATAAAGATAATTAAATAGATTAAGTTTATTATAATATAATCAGTAGCTGACAGCTGTTCTATACAAAATATTGGTAGATTGTAAACACAAGGTGTATAACGTACCTTTACATGGTTGAATAGAACGTTACTAACTTCCAATTTCCAGTTATTTTAATGTGTGTATCAGTTCCATAAACATGCGGATTTTATATATTATTATTAATTATTAATATTTAAATAGACGTAGCCACGGAGCATTCAGCATATATGGACGGCGGGGTCGGGTGGTACCGTCACGATAGTGCATTTAGGCAAATAATATGGTATTTACCTACGCCCTATCTATGCACATCCTGGTTTGTCCAATGCTCACGAGCAGAAGTCACATGAATAGACAAATGTAAATTTAACCCAATCTAGGATATTAAAATAAAATATATATTACAATTTAAGGCTGACATCTTCATCTTCGTTCAGAATCGTTTTTTTTTTTTTATAATATAAAATAATTCCAAAATCTATCCAATAATGCCTAATCTAGCAATGCATCTCGTGTATCCCACCCAACTACTGTATCCTGTACTTAACTTACAATGATTTATCATTGCATTCAAATGTAAAGTACCATACAACTAAACTATCGTAAACCAGGTGATCCCATGATAGAAAGTGCTATACACTCCTCACCATTATCTTGTCCGAGGAGCGAAGCGACGAAGGACGAACTTCCACCACCATTATCTTATCGGCTTTTTTATAATTAAAAATAGGGTAAATTAGTAAGAAAAATAAAATACTGATTTGTCATCATAATGACCAAAGTAAGTGTTTTAGAGAGAACCTCCTACATATCAATAAAAGACCATGAAAAAAATGCATCAGTATATTTCTTATCTATCAGTATTCTTTTACTAAGAAAAATTATTATATAAAAAAAATCGATGATGAAATGGCCTTTAAAGGGTATATTTATCCCTGAGTTAGCAGAGGCGTGTTATGACGTCAATTTTCCTATCTGCACGCGTCGGCGTATTATTCCTCTGCAGTAACAAAGGTTGAAATGAATGAATGGAGGTTCATTATCTCGCAGCATTGATGGATAAATTAGTAGAGAGTAAATAAAATCGAGGGAATTTGCGTTTTAACTATTAGATTAAAAATAATGCTTCATAGAAAAATGTATATATTAAGAACATCGTTCAAATATTTGATCTTAAGAATACGTATAATATCATACATCAATAAAGTAATTTGAACATCAAATATATTTCAAAACCTTGAAAAAAAAAAAAAATAAATAAAAACCGTTCAGACGATTATTATAATATTTACAATAAATCGATGAAAAAACATCTGGAAACAAGCGTACAAAAATGACTGTAACAAATTAAATCACATAAAGGAAACTATAAATTAAGTGATAGCGATGGATCGAAAATCTAAGAGTATTAACATTTGACCTCAGATAACGTAAATAAACACAAATGATTGATATTAGTTTGAATACAATGTACAAATTCATTTAGATAAAATTTAAGTATAGTTGATTTTTTCTGAACGTAGAACGTGATTGATATAATTTTTCTAGGTATACAGATTTTAAATCAGTAATACTCGTTAAGTTATCGTTTAACTATACAAAACTGTTTTCACAATGTAGATTGAAAACCAGGTATTATTTCTTAACATAAATATAAAAGTGTTTTGTAGATCTCTTGGTTATTGCTTAAACGTTTTAACTTCCAATGATTTTGTCCATCTATTTGTGCTTTCCAAGAGACATTGGTCGACATTTCATCAATGGAAATTAGTAGATTTAGGAATTATTCAAAGAGGGATTTTTCAACCAAATGTGATCTAAAACCAAATGCAATCTTTTTCAATAGATTGTTTAGTATTTTTGTAGTATTTTTTCATCAATTTTTACGTAAATACTCACTTATATAGATTTTTGTTATTTAGGAATCTACATAATTCGTTTTCACAATGCATCTTATTTGAATACTAACGATATTGCTCAATAATTATTACAATTTATAAATAAGTACTTATTAAGATTCTATACTGATATTAGGGTTGTTGGTCATAATATGAAATCAGAAATAGATAACATACATTTTACTTAAAGTTAAATTCAAGATGTTATGGCTATTATCCCAGACTACAATATATTACATTTATTTTTATCATTATACACTGAAAATAGAGATAATAATTGTTCAACTTTTCCCCAAGATTTATCAGTGAGTTTGATTAATTTGAAATCAAGATATTCATGAGAACACAAATTTAATTAAATCTAATTTTTAATTTATATATTAAATATTTCTGTAAGATAACAACATAATTATTATTTTTCACTCTTCTACTACACCATACGTCCATAAACATACATTATTCTAAATCGATTTTCTGACAAAATAAAATTGTTTTCAAATTTTTATAGAATATCAATCAACTGTAAAAAGTTGTCATACACAACTTTTACGCAGGTCAAATTGTTCATTTAACCATGAGTGCAAATGACAGTAGAGTAAAAATACATGTTTTGTGATAATAAATTTTTTTTTTGACTCATCTCACATTGATCATCTCATCGTAGAGCAAGTCTGTAATTAATATAATCATGTCTTATGAATGATAAGTCGATAATGTTAAAGGTAGGTACATTTATAATTTATAATATCATGGACGCTACTATTTTCGCCCAAATTTAACTTTCCTCTTTTTTACCACGTCTACTTTTTGCCCAAATATGATAAAGTAGATTCCTCTTTTCACCCCGTTATAATTACATTTTCGCCCGCGACTTTACGTTCAAAATTTTAGGAACTATGTCACAAATAAAGTTCTTAAAGCTATTGAGCATTAACCAGAGAGGATTACGAGGTTACGGGACCACGTTACATACCCTCGACATACATCGCTAACGGACAGAATCATCCTTTTTGTTTGTAGATCCAAAATGGTATATGAACAACGAAATCGTATATGAGATATGATACACACGATTATATTTAATTGAATTGTTACGAAAGATTGTCAATCGCCTGGTAAGATTATTAGAGTCCATAAAAATTAGAATTTTTATCATGAATAAATATTTAAGAAGTGATTTCCAACATTTTTAATGTGAAATAGTGGTTGAAAATAGCGTAATTTTAACTGGGTGAAAGAAGAATCTACTGAACCATATTTGGGCGAAAATAGGACGTGTGGGAAAAGAGGAGAGTTAAATTTGGACGAAAAGAGTTCAGCCTAATATTATATGTGACATTATTGAACCATGGACCTACCGAATATGTTTTAGATTATTATAGGTATATATTTGGACTTTTGCCTTGCACGGTTGTGTGTCATTGTCAATAGATTTTGGACCTTCTCTATTTGTAGCAAGTACACAATGGAGAAGATATTTCTAAGAACTACAACACAATACGATTTAATATACATAATTGTACAGGAACACCAATTCCTATAAACGGTGACAATTACATTAACGATTAAACAATCTTGTTGAATAACTGACGGTCGATTATTGTCGATCAATGTCCCATCTCGATATGTTTTCGATTGTGATTACCGTAGTAAAATTTAAAAGTTACCAAATTTTTATGTATCATTAATATAAAGTTTATATGAACAAAACTGAATTGATACATTAATTAAAAAAGCAAATTTTGAAACCAAAATAAATAAAAAAATGACCAAGGTTGTGGTATTATGAGTACCTAGTTAAAAACTTGTTTTTGAGTACAAACTGAACATTAGTTAATGATATTATACATATCATTATTTAAATAATAATATTATACATAGGTATTTAACATATAATTTAAAGAATAATTATACATTTTTAATCTTAATTGTTCTGTTAAGCTATTCAATTTTATGTATTAAAATATATTTACACATATTATTAACAAAATATATATTCAGAGCATTTAGTAAATAATTATAATATAGGTACTAAATGATATTTTATACATTTTATGAAAAATCAAAAGTTTAAATTTATTTTCCATGATTTTTAGTGATTAACTACTTATTAGTTTGTTTTTAGTGACTTTTTATTTTATTAATTAAAAATGTTGGGATTCTCGTCGTTTTAAATTTACTGTAGGGGTATTATTAAAAAACGAAATCATATTTTGGGAAAAAATGTAATTTTTGGCCATTTAACTGAATACATATGATATATTTTTCTCTCATAAGAATTTCGTAATTTTGTAGTTTATGATAGGAAGTTTCAATTCATAATTTTCTCTACATCTTATGACATTTCAATTGAAATGTGTTGCTTTCTAAAATATTAGGCCTTTTAAAATTTGCACTGTACCTAACACTAACTGGCCCACCACTAGCCGGCCTGGGAAGCCAAAATAGTGGGAGGTGCCCTGATTAATGGGGACCGGGTTGACCTACCGACGTCAACTTAAAACCAAGTCGGTGCCACGGGAGAGGGGAGCCCCACTGTACGCCCGTCCGGCTTGCCGTCCGGGACTCAGTGCCCCTCAAGGTTGAGGAGCCTACCTCGGCTGAAACGTGGTGGTTGTGGGACCAGCGTGAAGATAGTGGAAACCCAAACCACTGGACCTAGTGGGGGGTCGGACCCAAAGGGACCTCGGTCTCTCCGGCCTCAAAAAAGGTACGGCTTCGGCCGGTGCTGGTGGTCCATAGACGACCCGGGACCGATCGTCCGGCTTGCCGGCGTCGCTCCCGTACGTCCTCGGCCCGCGAATAGCGCCTAGCGCTAATAGGCGGACCGTGTGATCGTAGGCGAAAGCCAAAAAACCCGGGAATCACGTGTACCTAACACTAAGTGCTACTCTCACTAATGGCAGTATCGGTAATACCTATATAGATAATAGATATAGTTATAAACTAAATGCTTAAAATTCTATGGGCACCTATAAAAAAACAACTGATACAATTAATAATTAAGTTAAAAAATGAAATTAAGACCCCTAAATGTATAACTATAGACATATAAGTATAAGTGTTACCAGTGATGCGTAATTATTAAACAGATTCTTGAGTATTTATACGAATTTGGCCATTTAGCTCGAAATATTTTATACTTAACACATAATAGAACTTTTTTTTTGTTCTAAGATTTTACTTAGAAAATTTTTTTTCAGTGTTTGTTTTGAAACTATCCATTGTATTAATATCCATCTGTAGATCTGTTTTCAAGTAAAGCAAGAGCTAAATTACAAAAATCGCACATAAGTAGTGGCGTCATATTTTTTAGGGCGATCGCCTCTAAATTTTTTAGGTGGGTGGGGGTAATTTTGTTAGGGCTTTTACATTTTTATATTCACTAATCATTATTGAATAAGCATTATGTTGATTTTAATTCAGCGTGATTATATCTTATAGAATACATACATACGTATATATATATATATAATATATAATATATATATATATATATATATATATATATATATATATATATATATATATATATATATATATATAGGCAGATTTTTAATATTGTTCGTGTGTGTGTGAATGGTGGGTGGATAGCTTCAACAATTATACTTAATAATAAAATGTTCGTAACGTCACTATACATATGTAATTCGGGGAAATTACTTTTGAATATTTCCTATAGTATAAAACAAAAACACAATGAAAAACTGGTATAACGTACATTTGAATACAAAATTCGAGATTAAATTAAAGTATTTGATGATAAAAATACAACTTGACAATTATCAGTGAAGGTAAAATAGCATACATTTGTAATCGGAATAAATGAGGGATATCAATAATGTAATAAATTAACCATACGTTTATTTACTTATTTAGAATCAATGTTCTATTGAAATTGAATATAGTTGAAATCGCTTTAAAACGTAATTCAACTCATTCAATTTTTCACAAACAGTTCAACCAATATCAGGGTATCAAAGGTGATTTGCCATTCACGGCAACCGCGTCAAATCTCGACATTGGTCGAGTTGCGGCGGCCGGTAGCTACAGGTCGGCGCGGTGTTAGTTGGATCTGCGGATGTGCGAAAACAGAATGATACCACATACGCTCCTGGTATCAATTCACTCGAAAAATGTAATAAATATTTAGATGAATGAACTGAACTAACAGTTACGTATACATATTACATAACATGTAAACCAGTGATATGTAAACTAGGTGAACGCAAAAGTTCATTGTATTATTATCATCACAATAATATTACGTTATTTTACTGCGATTACTTATAAAGTTATCGAACTCGGTTGGCCGATGTACCGTAATACGTAATCATATTAAATGGACAATTTTAATTCTAATTATTTTTTATTACCTTTTATAAAAGTATTATATAATTATAATATAGATAACAAATTATATCATCAATTGTAATTCGCCGAATCGTACTAATTTTACTATAAAACAAACTTGTTAGAACATCGATTTATATCCTCTGAATTGTCTTCAGTGAAATCGATGAAATTAAGAGATGAGAACAAAACAAATTATTAAAATAGTCCACAGTTAGCAGTGTACAAGTTTATTAAAGACCAAATGACAACTACCGTAGTCATCTCCGAACATTTTCACCGTCACAATTATAGATTACTGTTGTGACGTAATCATGCATCGCAGACGGTATAGATCGATACGTCGCCGAGACTGCGATTCAACTAAAATTGTTATACGACATGAAAGAGAACCGACCACAGATCGTTTTAAACATAAATATGCATAGTATTTATTAAAATTAAAATTATAGGTATACAAACCGACTTACTATAAATAAGATGTTACAACATATACATCCGATTACGGATTAGCGTTATAACGATAAACAGGTCGTGAAAATGTCAATGTAAATCTATTTTTCATCAAAGTTCCTAATACCTTATGATTTATCATTTGAGTCTCTAACTATTAGTTATTACAAAACACAAATCATTATATCGATAATCATTAGAACATATTATTATTTTATTTATTTATTTTTAGAAATATACGGGCGAGGCCTTTTGTAAATTAATGTTAAGTATAGTCATAAACAACAGAAAAAGTGAACAGAAGTGGTATGAAAATAAAAAAATAAAGTAACAGCATAGAAATATATAGTTAAACGTGTACAATTAAATAAGCTAAAGATTGAATGATGAGTTCGCATTGGCATTTGACATTTTACGTCTTAATGTCTCATTCAATAAATATATATATAAATATATAAATCTTATTAAAATTATTATGTTATATAGATTTGTGCAGCTAAATTATTCATTAGATTATAATACGGTTAAAATATTGCTATTAAATTCATTGTTTATAGTTGATAATTGTAAATACTGGATACTATTCGTAAAAATGTAAAATTAAAAATTTTTTTTAAATTTTTTTATTCATGGTACAGCTTCAACTACTAAGATTATTAGCTTACAAGTTTCATTTATAATTCTTACATATAAAATTTTGGGTGATTATTAAATAAAATTATAAATATTAATATCTTTAAGAAATAAAATAATTTTTTTGAGGTTGTCTTCATTAGGGCCGAGAGCTTTGTAGATGTTGTCAAGTATTCCTTGATTTTTTCTTGATTCGGTATGGGCTCGACAGTGGATGAGGAGATGTTTGACAGAGAGGTGTTTAAATCATTTAAATTTAATTTTATGTGAATACATACGGTTACTCCTTTTATTAATGAGTCATCGTTGAATCCGGCTTATGGTTATAAATTGGCATTAGAATATCCGCTCTGTACATAAAATGTCGAACTATACGGCGCACAAGGTTGTCGCAAAGCGCTTCATGACCTTGTGACTATCGCGCCGCACCGAGCGTTGTGTGAAATTGGTGACTTCAACTCGTGCGTCCTTGAGTTTTGTGTGCATGTGAGTACGTTTGATCATACATGTATGGATAAAATACCCTCACGTCCTGAGATCTAGCGTTTTTATCGTTCTAATTGTTGTGATTCTACCGTATATATATATATATATATATATATATATAACATCTAATTAAAAATTAGTGTTATTTATTATACAGTTAAATAAATTAATGTTTTATTTTTTATTTTTTCAATAATAGTCTACAATAAATACCATCTAATACCATGCAAACATTCGGTTTGCTCAGTAAAAAAAAAAAAAAAACACTGGCTAAGCAAGTGCCGTAAAATTATGCATACCTATACTCTACAGGTATCAATACGCGCAATCGACCCATTGATAATAAGAATCATTGATTTACATGGAAACATTGGAAATCATTGAAATAGTCTAACACTACATAGTTAAATGAATACGTCATTAAAATAAAAATAGGTTCATCATATCGGAAATTGAACGCAAGAGCCAGCCGAAGTTTCAGATTATTTTAAATAACTGTCCGGATGAGAAATATAAAACTTAAGTACTAAAATTCATTTGCGTTTACGGGTTATTAAAAACGTAATTTTTTTTTTTACGTATGTGGTATTTTGGTTTATGTTTATGGGTCATATTTTGGACTAATGGACCACACTTGAATATTTATTGTAAACCGGTTAGTTTACAACCGGTTTACAAGGAATATAAAAATTTGAGACTCCCTATCATTTATGAGTATGTTTTTGAATTTTACATTTTTGCTTTCGAAAAATATCACATTGAGTATTTTGACGTATAGGAATTTTGTTTCTAAGAGACAAAAAACGGATTCGAGTTATCGAGGCTACTGAGTCTCGACTGTACTTGGTTCTGGATAGTGAAATAGAATCGTCGGTGCCGAGTGGATGACTGGAGTCAATAACTCGGTTTCTAGTCTTAGAATGATTCGGGGAGACACGTAGTTTTCTTCTGTCGGCGTTTTGTCACGCCAAAAATCGGCATTATTTTGTAACGCGTTCTCGTTTTCCGAGGTAAAAAAGTTTTAGCCATCGATTGACCGCCGCGGCGAAACGAACATTTGATTTTATACAACATTATGCCGATAAAACATCGTGCTCGTCGGTTCATCCAACCCGACACGTGTCAGTCCGGAGTGCTACATCTGGATGTAGTATAGGTGTACATTACATCGATAACAACAGCGACCGGACGTCCCATAACACAGCATGAAAAACGGTAACGATTTCTCGCGCGCGCGCTCGCGCGTGCGCGCAGTAGGTATACGCATACATAATACACAATAAAAATAAATCCATAACGTTATTTGACCATTTGGTCGCTTATCTGTGTTTATTATTATTATTTTTTTCATTTCTTCCCGTGCGGTTTAACGGTCAATGATCAATCGTGCCTGGTTCATCGTCTCGAGACATCACTGCTTGCTGCTGGGCCGCGCCGCTGCACACGTACGATACCACACTCGCAGCCATCGTCGTCGTCGTCGTCGTCGGGTCATACCGTATTCGCGCCTACACCATCAGCATCTGCGTGTACCGCAGTGTACTGCAGTAGTGTAGTAATAACAGGACGACAGAAATAATCCATATTATCGTTATTATTACTGCCAGAGTAATAATATCGTTTTGATTTCTCCGTCCGTCACTCCGCTCTCAACTGTCTCCACGGCCTGGCCATGATCCGCAATCAATGCAGTTACGACAACGTCAACGCGGTGGTGTGTGATCCGGGATCGCATACGTTCCGCATCGGTTTTGCCCGCCACCACCACCCGAACGTGGAAGTTTCGGCCATGGTCGGCGTCCCGGTCGCCGCGTTAGACCCTGGCGTGAAACCAGACGGTCGCATCAACGACCGCGCCCCCGTACCTTACTGCGTGGACGTCACTTCGTTGTGCACCCCTCTCGAAGGTGAGTTCCCCTCCTCCCGGGTAGTGGTGGATCCTGTAGGCGAAAGGGGTATATACCCTCGTGCGGTAAGTATATCCGTTGAGCTGCAACTCCTTTGCACACAACACAATGCTTTTACCTGAAACGGGACTTTCGGGATAGTGACATATTGATATTTTAATCATACTGTTTAGAGCAGGGGTCGGCAACCTTTTTAGTGTCAAGGGCCAAAAAATAAAAATAATTTTTTCACGGGCCATAATTTGAAATACACCTTTTTTATTCAAACAAAATATTATAATAATTTAAAATTTAATTTATTTAAGTACATCACTGTTTGGTACATTAACACTATTGAGGTACCTACAAACAAAGTTATAATAATAATTACACGTCATAATCATAATAAAAAAAAAAACATAGTAAAATACAGTATACTATTGGAAAAAATAAATAAATAAAATAAATAAATAAAAATTTATTTGATTTTTGAGTTTGAATAGCATAAACAAGTTTATTGATAGCAGGTTTTATTTTCGATTTAGAAATTCTCAATACAGCGTTTAAGTGCCCATCGGTTAATCGTGAAGCATATTTGCTTATCCGATATTTCATTAGTGAAAAAGTTTGTTCACATATATAAGTGCTCTCAAATATGGTCAACATTTTTTTAGCAAAATATTTTATTTCCCAATTTATATCAGTAAAGATTACGTGTGGTGTAATATTTTTAAACTAAATATAAATTATTGTCATGGGCCGCATAAAATCGCTACACGGGCCGCATGCGGCCCACGGGCCGCGGGTTGCCGAACCCTGGTTTAGAGTGATATATTTTGCGCCCTGGGACATAGGTAAAATCTATACCTATAGGTGTGCAAAGGGGTCTGGGTGGTTTCAAATCACCTGAAGATTCGAGACATTTTTCGTAGACATGAAATTGTATTACTACAATGTAATATTATTTAATAGTTTTAATCAAAAACGGAGCTTAATGGATTAGAAGGCTCCATAGATGATTGACTAAGAAATAATAAGCTAGTTGTTTGTGTTGTTTTTAACAATTTTATTTTCACACTCTTCATTTTCGAGTCTTTATTTTTTAAATTCACTTTTCCTATTTTTTAAAACCACTAAGTTTTTCAACATGGCTTAATTTGTTTTGAATATGTAAAATATTGTTATTGCTAATAGTTTTTTTCTATAAATGCTTTCAAAAATATGCCCCATTTAAATCTTATTCTCGAGGGCAGGTACTAATGGGTGATCGGTTCTATGGAAAAACTCTAAAATTCAATAAATTGAATTATTTAAATTGATACAAAATATAATAAAATATATATTTCACCATTTTACGATTTATAATGTATAGTACAATTAATCACATATTTTAAACCACGCCTAAGAAAAATATTTCCATAGGTATCTAGTCCAAAGTCTGTAAAGTGGGAAGAAAAATGTTCGTGCTCTCATAAGAATATAAATACCTACGACGTAGTATTAGAGCGAGTTTTCAGTTACCAAATCATTTATTCATATTAAGGTAAACTGCTCGAGAGGTAAACGAGTGGTACTTTAGTGCGCTAATAATAGTTGGCTTTTTGGGTATTTGCGCGCAAACCAGGTCTGCTCGAGCATATTTTATTAAATCTTATTAATTAATTTATGTCATAGTTTTGCATTTGTATTGCTCGACTACAATTAACAGTCAACGAATCACATGATGAATATAATAGAAATGTCGTAATATATATACAATATACATTTAACAGTTTCATGTCGTGTAAACAAATTATCATAAACTCTTAATTAAGAATCGGCCGTGTGACGATTCGCAAATCTATAAAAGCATAAATATTGATTTCATTTTGAAGGAATTGATTAAAAAAGATTGTTATAAAAAGTATTACTTGAATCCCGAGTTACCTAATCCCGAATCTCGATCCCCCAGAAGTAATAAAAAAATTTAATTTACGTCTGAATTGAAGTGTATTATATCATAATACAATAATTTTATTTACAAGGTTCCAGACTTAAGTACAAAATATTTTATAAAATTGCATTTAGATGTAAGAATAGAGGAAGAGAATATTCATTTACTACCTACGTATATTATTATGTATTTATATATATTTATATTTCATTGTTTAATAAATTGTATTAATATTTCATGTTATAACTTGTAATTCAGCGAAAATGGTAGAGTCACTCAGAATATTAAAAGTATTTTTTCGGACCCTCCTCTCCCAGAAAAAAATTTGGAAATACGCCACTGATTATGTATATTCACTTTTAGGTTTCTAAACATTACATTTTTAGACACCTTATAATATAAATTACTACCATTATATTCATCTGTCCACGGTTATGTGTATTTACGAGACAGAATATTGATGTATCTATAATTAGTCAAGTTTGTTGAATTGTTGGGATAGTTGAAATGTTTATTTCCAATAAGTTTTCTGTTAAACAATTTAAATAAGCAAACCGGTAATGTAGCATGTTTGCAGAATAGGCCATATTTGTTATGGGTTTTTACCGCATTTCATATTTTATATGCTGATTATTTATATATTGAATTTAATAAAAAATATTACTTTACATACAAGCTTTTATATTTTATAAATCAACATTTCTTGGGCCGCAATCGGGCAACTTGAATTTGTACCACAATTCAACACCTATATGTTGGATCGCGGTCGAGTATGCCCGTTTTCGACATGACATTTATAGATTGAAGTTAAACTTGGAAGTTATTTATTCAATGCTGTAGGATAAATAGCAAATATTAATGGACTTAAACATCAATTTTTTAAACATTACTTTCTTCTAACAAGCCTGGCCCGGTTGGCAGTAAACTTCAGGTGAGAAACAATAAGTTGTCTTAAAATAAATGTTAAGGAAATAAATTTCAGTTGGAAGTCATACAAAACTATATTAATGTTCTTGTATCATGATATATTTAATTCTACTAATTATATTTGAATTCGTATTGGGCCAGTTTCGCATTACATGTACAATGTACATAAATAATTAGTTAACATGATTTCATTAGCCAGATAATGAATATTTTATTTAATTACAAAATTAAATGAAATAATCACAAACGAAATATTTCATATCACTCTCGGCCTATCGGCTAAGATCAAAGTGTAGTGAAATGAGTGTATGATGTTTATTTTTAGCGATTTATCGAGTGTTATAACAAATTATGCATGTCTTAAATAAATACAAAAAATCAATTAGTATTTAGTTGCTATTTACTCAATATAAATATTTGTATTTATTTGATGTTCTTCTAGCTATCCTGTGATTTATATTTTTTTTATCGGATCAATATAACTATTCATTGTTACAAAGTTTAACGAAATACTAAAAAACAAACATGATACATTATACTTTATGAAATAATTATATTTAAAAAAAAATATGAGTAGGTACCTAATTCAGTATTAATTATGTGGCTATTGATACATATTATTATGTTATGTGTTTGTATAACTTTTTACCGATTTTTCGTGGCAGTCAACTGTCTTTGGTCTATTAACTTTTTATTTCAGGGGCGTATTTAGTCAATTATATGACTCAATTTTTGTTTTTTCGTCACTCGTTCCAACATAATCTCAATTGAAGATTTTTTTAAATTATATTTTTATAAACAATTAAATTATACTTTTAATGTTATCAAATAATATTGAATTATTTAAGAGTTTAATAGAATAACCATAAACATAATACTACATAATGTATTTCATAACTGAATTGTTGAGTTGTTTCTCTTTCAAATTTAGTTAACGAACATTGTTACTTACTATGTTAATTAGTAGCATATTATCCATTTATGACTATAAAAATATTTCATGAATTATGATTCAAACGATTTTTACAAGATAATAAACTAAACTTTATTTATAAGATCAATAATATGATAATATAGTAATCTTACATTTAATAATAAAATAATAAATAAATAAAAAAAAATTGTATTATTTACTAATTTCACTCAAATGAAATACCGAAATCTATGCTACTCATGGATTTTGAAAAACGATTTATAACTTTATCAACATCTTACCATAACGCTATGAATACTTATTAGCACCAAACTGGTCTTTGTCGTGTCATTTAACTTCTCAACCAAATTTTTAATTTACAAATAATGGGAAATACAACGTTTGAAGTAATTATTAGGTAAATAGAATTATATAAATATTAAGTACAATACATAATCATCAATTAAATGTACAAATATTGGTGTAATTTATATTAACGAAAAAATTCAGTGATGTGATTATGATTTTGTTCAAGGGAGGAATTTATTATATTATCATGATAAAAATTACGCACCCATGTATATTTTTCACATAACATTGTACATGATTATATTTAATTACAAAATACCTGTCTACACGGAAAATTTGAAATAAATTTTTTTGATTGTTGGACAACACACATTTTAGATTCTAAGTGAAGAGTAGAATGTATTGATTTTACAATGATGTTTATTATATTTGATTTTATCTAAAATTTTCGTTCAGTAACTCTGAAGATAAGATACCACATGTAGATAACATTACTCAAAGGGTGTATTTTTTTCTCTTAACAATCATTTTTTCAACTATGAGTTTAACCCCTGTAATCAAACCACTGCGAAAAACGATTACTGACTTTTGAAAATTGTCACAAAATATGTATAAACTAAAACAAATAATAAAGTGGCTATGTTTTTATAAATATTTGATGTTATCGTTTAAATGGATGTTCTCGTGGTCATACAAGCACTAAAAATATTTTAAAGTTTGTAGTTTAAAAGTTCAAGTTCGAAAAATTCATCACATTTTGGTTTAATACAGATACATGTACAAACGTTTTAGATTACTATATTTTACAAAGACAATTTTCGCATATGGTGTTGAAAATACAATATTTTAAGTTTTTTTTTTTTTTCATCAAATTATAAATTAACACTAAAGATAGACGTAAGGTAGAGGCAATCACCCATATCGCCGCCCCAAAATACGCCCCGGCCCCGATCAAGCGAGATTAGAGATTGGAAGTGAAACTCGAAAAACACAAAAACAAAAACGAACAAACCGAGAAAAACTACCCGTCGTCGTCGTGCTGTAGTTTTTCACGAGACTCAAACAATCGCGATCGTTTCAGGTATGGAAATGGTGAGCTACATGAATGACGGCGTGATCGAAAACTGGGACCTGTTCGAGAAGGTGTTCGAATACTCGTTCGCCAACTACGTGCGCTCGGATCCGCGGAACCATCCGTTGCTGTTCACCGAGCCGCCGCGGAACATGACGTACAAGCGCGGGGAGCTGACCGAGCTGATGTTCGAAAAGTACCAGGTGCCGTCCTTGTGCCTGTCCGTGGACGCGGTGTTGGCCGCGTACGCGTTACTCGGCTTCCATGGCACCGCCATGGTCATCGACAGCGGCGCCACGCACACGTCCGTCGTGCCCGTGAGCGAAGGCAGCGTGATATCCGATTGCATTCTCGACAACCCGCTGGGCGGCAATTTCGTCAGCGCCCTGTGCAAACAGTTCTTTCAGGTGAGTCGCGTATTACGGCGCACGCCTAGCCGCCGGCGGACGGGAGGAAACCCCTCCCGATTGTACGGTAAACTCGCCCGGGTCACTTCAGTACTCTACCCGAGGGAAACACGTCAACTCTCTCGGGTCACTTTGGAAATTTTTTTTTTTTTCTTAGAACTTTTTTCATATACATTTGTACGTTTTGACTTGTAGGCCCATTGTCAGTATGAATATTCAATTCAAGTAATATTATTCTTTATTTTATTAGCATATTATATTATACTCTTCAGATGGTACTCCTCTGGACCCCGGGTATAAGCAGTTAAAATCACTATCATAAATTTAGGGCCCGGATTTATATGCTCTAAAAACCTCAAAAATATGCACTATAAAATATGAATTTATGCTCCTTTATAAAATAAAAAAGCCGATAAGATAATGGTGGTGGAAGTTCGTCCTTCGTCGCTTCGCTCCTCGGACAAGATAATGGTGAGGAGTGTATAGCACTTTCTATCATGGGATCACCTGGTTTACGATAGTTTAGTTGTATGGTACTTTACATTTGAATGCAATGATAAATCATTGTAAGTTAAGTACAGGATACAGTAGTTGGGTGGGATACACGAGATGCATTGCTAGATTAGGCATTATTGGATAGATTTTGGAATTATTTTATATTATAAAAAAAAAAACGATTCTGAACGAAGATGAAGATGTCAGCCTTAAATTGTAATATATATTTTATTTTAATATCCTAGATTGGGTTAAATTTACATTTGTCTATTCATGTGACTTCTGCTCGTGAGCATTGGACAAACCAGGATGTGCATAGATAGGGCGTAGGTAAATACCATATTATTTGCCTAAATGCACTATCGTGACGGTACCACCCGACCCCGCCGTCCATATATGCTGAATGCTCCGTGGCTACGTCTATTTAAATATTAATAATTAATAATAATATATAAAATCCGCATGTTTATGGAACTGATACACACATTAAAATAACTGGAAATTGGAAGTTAGTAACGTTCTATTCAACCATGTAAAGGTACGTTATACACCTTGTGTTTACAATCTACCAATATTTTGTATAGAACAGCTGTCAGCTACTGATTATATTATAATAAACTTAATCTATTTAATTATCTTTATCAGCTGTGATATTACATAATATTTTCATTTCTTATCTTTGAATACAAAAATTTTTATACATTTTCAACTACAAAATAATTTGCAAATATTCGTGATTTTGACAAATTTTGTCGATTTTTGAACTTCAACTGCTTATAAAAAAAAATTGTGCCTATGTATTTGAATAATTTTTGAATCACTCTTAGATCAACTTATTCAAAACCTTCTATTAAATTTTCAAGCGATTTGGTAGGGCCAAAAAATTGTTATCGACTTTTATAAAAAAAAATCTAAGAAAAATCGAATTATTCAAATGCCTATAAATAGCTAAAAAATAAACGAAATATTTTGAAAATACAACTATGTAAAGAAAATGCCTATTTAAACATTTTGTAAAAGTTTTAAGTTTCTACGACCTATACTTTTTGAATAAGAACAAATATCAAAAATCAATGATGCCTAAATTGTTATTTTACGCGATTATGTGAAAAAATTGTAATTTCAAACACTCATAAAAATTTTTGATTTTATTCCAGTGCAAATTTTTTTACAGATAATTGAAGGAAAACGTATGTCAAACTTTGTACCGAATTTACAATTCTTAGTTTTGAATACTTAAAATTTTATGAATTTTCAACTGCAAAATAACTTCAAATTTTCGCGATTTTCTACACATTTCGTAAAAATATGAACTTTTTATGCTTATAAAAAAAAAATTGTGCATTACGCTTTGAATTTTTTTTTTATACCAATAAGTTAGACATATTAGGTACCTTATATTAAATTTTCAAGAATTTTTGTCCAGTCAAATTTTTGTTTATCCACATTTCAGAAAAAAAAACAAAGAAAAGTTGAAAATTTCAATTGTCTATTAAAAGCTCAAAAAAAGTCTAAAGTTTACAAAAATTGTACTACGTATAGATGATTCCAATATAAACATTTGGTGAAAGTTTCAAGTTTTTTCGACTTATACTTTTTGAATAAGAACAAATATCAAAAATCGTTTAAGGCTAAATTATTATTTTACGCAATCGTGTAATTATTTCGTAAACGTTTGAACTTTAGATGCTTATAAAAAAAAATTTTGACTCACGATTTTTGATTTTTTTTAATAGCAATAAGTACTTCTAATGAGGAACCTTGTACTAAATTTTCAAAGTTTTATGGCCAACCAAATTTTTTTTATCCACATTTCAGAAAAAAATAAGTTCAAATTTTCGCGATTTTTCAATATTTCATAAAAATTTAAACTTTTTATGCTTATAAAAAAAAAGGTGTGCATTTCGCTTTGAATTTTTTTTTTATACCGATAAGTACTTCTTATGAGGAACTTTATATTAAATTTTCAAGATTTTTTGTCCAGCCAAATTTTTTTTATGCAATTTTCAGAAAAAAAACCTAAGAAAAGTCAAAAATTTAAATTGTCTATAAAAAGCTCAAAAAAAGTCAAAAGTGTTCAAAAATTTTACCACGTATAGATGATTTCAATATAAACATTTGGTGTAAATTTCAAGTATCTACAATTTTTGGTTTTTGAGTAACGGCTAAATAAAAAAATCGATTTCGTCGAAAACGGGTTTTGCACAAAAAGTACCGTTTTTTCCTCATTTTTTGTTTGTTTTTCCCGTGGCATTTGAAAACTTTTGGGAATTTTTACTTGTGACCTCTCTAAGGTACCTCCGATATTCGTTTTGCCACCGAAAACATACCCTGAAGTTCAAAATTGAAGCATTATTTCGAGTAGTTATGGTGTACACAGACACAAAAACAAAAAAAAAAAAAAAAAAAAAAAAAAACACACATCATAGTAAAATCAATACATTCTTCACTTCGTTCAGAATCTAAAATATGCAAAAAAAAAAATCGGTTAAAAAAAAGTCTTTTATTTGTAGTTTCAACATATTGTATGGTAATTTCAACCTGATAAATGAATATAAAAAAATTCATGCATCAAATTACATGGACTATATAAATATAACTATAAATACGTTATTTTAATTAAAATAAGCAAAATATTACATATTATGCATTTAAAAACCATATACGTATATACGATAAAAAATCGTTACAAATCAAACTTGTAGCTTACCAAGCTATTTTTTGGACTGTTCAGAAAAAACATGCAAATGCATATAAATCCGGGCCCTAGTCATAATATAGTTCTATGCCAATCACAGTCTCGGAGAGGCCGACCGACAGTGTTAAAATTTAATTTTTTTTTTAACTCGGGAGAGTTTACATATTTCCTTCGGGTAGTCCTAAAGTGACCCGGGAGAGTTAACATGTAATCAAAATCGGGAGAGTTCACAATCACCTCCGTCGGAACCGCTCCCGCATACGTTTTCCCGGGAGACCGATCTCACGAAGTGCCGTCATACACGTTTTTCCAACGCCACCATTTTGTGCGATAGTTACGATTAGACAAATCATTGTTACCTACCTATTTTATCACACACGCGGGTGGTGTCGTCGAACGCATTCACTCCGTTTTCAAATTAGTGTAACGCTCAGATTTGAGTAAGTTTTCATGCGTGATTTAAAACACACTCATAGAACTACATTTTTATGGAAACAATAATAATTCTTTTCACGGGTGATTTTCAACTAAGTGATTAATTAAAAACGTCGTGTGTACACCATGATATTTAGAATATTTTCTATGACCACCACCGAGGTATTTCCACCTACCTTTACACATTCGAACTATTATATTTATCTAATTATCTAATATGTTTTAATCACAAATATGTTATTATAAATTCAATATACTGTTACGATATGTATATAATATACTATATAGAATACAATCTATGATTTTAAACCAACGGACAATAGTCGATTTACTTGAATCGTCTTATTAATCGTATTTATTGATTCATCATAATTCAGTCAAAATGTAAAATTTTAATCATTTTTTTAAACATACATGCTTAATTGAAGGTAAATTATTTTGTTTTGTGAAAATTGTCATTTGATAAAAAGCCTTCGGGAAAATGGATTTAGAACTTTTGCTTTTGTGAAACGGTCTGTGGTATATTAACTTTTCCTTTTCAGTGAAATACTCCTATCTTCATTTGAATTCCAAAAAACCATGTTTTAACCGGTTTCAGTTTAGTACTAAAATGCCAACAAGACTTTGTAGTAAACGTCGACTAAACCGTGGCATGAACACACAATATAAAATAAAGTTAATATTTGAAATAACGTTTATACTTCCTGGGGGGGGGGGAGGTTAAGTCACACAACCATTACAGATGACTATTTTTATTTGTTCTCTTTTTCTTTTAAAACAAATTTATTCCTACTTACTATCAACATTTAGTTCTACTTAAAATAACTGACTTGACTGGAACATTGTTTTTAGTTCTACTGCTCTACTTTTAAATGATATTAGTTTGTTTGATTATTTTGACATAAATTACACACACACACGCATATATTTTATTTTGTTGGAAGACCAGTTTTTGAAATGACCGCCTTAAAATGTTTACTACAGTGTTTCTATTGCATAATACTACCGATTTCTTGCCATCATGATGGTTCGGTAAAACGTATTCGGGAAAATATGTGGTTATTGTTCGAAATAGGTATTAGCAGGAACGCAGGAAAATAATACACCATACGTTAATTTTTTTTCCAGACAAATGAAATCGAAGTTGTTCCGCGTTACATGATTGCAAATACACGTCCAGTAAAACCGAAAGAAATCCCAATATGGACTAAGAGGGCTACACTGTCTAAGGCGACAAAGTCTTGGCATAGTTATATGTGTGATATGGTTGTTAATGATTTTAAGGAATCAGTTTTAGAAGTATCAAACCTCCCGTTTGATGGAGAAATAACTCCAACTCATCCGACTTATCACTATACATTCCCTAATGGATACAATCAGGTAATAATTTTAACAGGAAAGCTTAAGTTATATCGTTGGTTAAAAATGTTAGATAAAAGGTCGTAAAAAACATGATTGTACTTTGATTAATTTATTTTAAACATCGATATCATATGTAAATAACTATTAATCAATGTTTGAACGAAAGCGCGTAAATGCTCAAATATTATTTTACGATGAATATCACGTTTTTCGGGTTTTCTGAACAATCCGGAAATAAGCGTTTACATCTTTTTACCTGCTAACCATTGATGGATCGGTTTTAAAATAAATAATCTCGTTATTATCCCAGAACTTTTTTTTATTTGCAACTTGAAAATCACATCAATTGTTTTTTAAAAAGTTTTTCGTATTTCCGAAATCTTAACTAATTTATGAATAAAATTATTACTTGAGTTTCACTCAGAATCGTTTTCCGAGAACGGTAAGTCTCCCGGGATTTGAGGGGGATAAACCCCCGTCTCACCGTTGGTCCGCTTCTAAGTGCCGGATGCTTCTCGCGGGCCGAGGTGGAAAGCCTCGCCTCTCGTTTGAGGTCTAGAGGCCGTGGGCGACGCCCGGACCTGTCGAATGTCTGTACCAGTTTTTCGAGGGCCACAGACCGGTAGCTACGGCCAAAATACTACCTCTCAGAGCGAAACCCAACCCTAACGAGTCCAAACCTCAGATTCAAGCTAGGCGGGTCCAACGGAACGGTAGACAGCCGTCCGCCGTGGGCTAAACTCGCCTCCTGCTGTTTCCCGGTGATCCCGTATGGTAGACGTTCGGTTGCCCCGGCCCACCAGGCGGCTTGGTACCCGCAAACTCCCAATCCACCCAGCGCGCACTCACGGTCCGGTGAACCGTGTATGTGATCATCAAATCCTCGAAGGTGCCCGGGAAAAAGCTGGAGTTGATGCACTATCGGTCACTCTTGACCGCCACCGTCAACTCGCGGTCGCCAACCGGAAACTTGCATTATAGAACCGGTTTCGCAAGATGTTTTCCAAGAGCAATAATAAACCAGTGATTTCAAATTTTTAAATAACGTCATACTACTCGTATCGTTCACCAATCATAATAGTAGCTCATATTATAAGCTTCTTACTGATATCTTGTTTTCACTCATGTCTAAACACCATTATCTCAACAGATTTTTAATATTTATAGCATAATTTTGGAAATCATTTGTCGTAATATTTATTAGGATTATTTAAGTAATGCATATTATGTGTATTAAAATACTAGATCGATCGTGTATATTCAATAGTTAGTTCATGCAAAACACGTTACACAAAGACACAAAATGTTAACTGTATAGCAGTGGTCAATAACCGGTGGGTCGCGTACCATAAATTACCATCGTACCTGTTTTATACTGTTCGAATATTGAAGTTCGAAGTTTATGCTCCATACTCGTGATATTAAGTTAAAATAAAAAAAAAAAAAAAAAAAAAAAAAAAAAAAAAAAAGTTGGTATTTATTTAATATTTTTATAATACGATCTAAATATTGAGCATTTTATTAATCACAGTCATCAAGTAAATATAATATTGAAATGATTATAAAAATGATCATGACAAAAAAATAACTAATAGATATGAAATAGGTACTTTCTTATATTTCCGGCTTGGAAATCGCTTTTAGATTTAGAATTTTATGGTTCGTGAAATCAAATAAGTTGTTGTAAAGTGAATTCAACTAACATACTGTATCATCATCATATTGTTACACTTATATATGTATATATATATATATATATATATATATATATATATATATAAATTTATTTTTAATGTTTTTGAATATTGAGTTACGTGGTTTTTACTATACAGGTGGTTGATAATTATTTTTTCTCAGGGAAATAATACCATATTACAACTTTTGTATTTTTAGGAATTCGGCAAAGAAAGATTCGAAATACCCGATACCTTATTTGGTCCTAACCCTTATTCATTTGGTTCTCCGTTAAGTTTAAGTCACATGGTTACAACGAGTATAAAAATGTGTGATGAACATCTAAGATCTAATTTATACAACAATGTTATTGTCGTTGGAGGCAACGCAATGTTGAAGGTACATTTTCGAATAATAATTTAAATAATTAAAATTAAATTTTTAATATACGTGATTTATGTTTTCCCAGGGTTATCAAAAAAGGTTAAGTAACGATATTAATGCTTATAAACCATATGAATATCGTCTAAGAATGGTCGGACCGTTTCGTACTATTGATACACAATATGGTGCATGGATTGGTGGTTCATTAATAGCATCTGACGAATCAGCTGATGACTTGTGGTTCACCAGCTACGAATATCAAGAACATGGTAAATATTATATAAATTACAAGTGCCCAAAGTGATAGTTGTATATTTTTTAAACGTATACTCGTAATTATATTTTGTACGCTTAGAATGCAGTGATATTTTTACCAACAGAAATCATTATTTATCACTGATTGTAAAACGATGTACAAAAGTACACATTGTATACTATGCCAACAACTAAATACCTACCTCATTAGAAATAATCGAAACAATAATTATTTTACTTTAACAAAGAATTATACAAAAGTTTGAAAGTTAGTATTACACTGGTATACATTGTTTTATAAACCTACATTCATAGGTATATATATATATACACTTATTAATAATAATTGTAGTTACATATTATTTTGTCATTTCTATTTATTTCCAATAAGCCAATGTCGTATTTTATTATTGCATATCCATAAATGTCCGGGCATGGATCCAGGGGAGGGGATGAAAGGGATGGCTATCCCCTCTGTTGTTTGTATGATAGTGTAAACAGTTGGAAACTTAGGGGAAACATTAACAAAAAACATGGAAAATTCTCTCACTTAATTAACTAATTAATATTTTAGAATTGCACCCTTTATTTTTCTTCTTGATAATATTTATAAAATTGTTATTAAGTACGATGAAGTTATTGATATTTTTATATTAATCTAACTGAAGATCGGATTTTGCTAATTAATCTATCCTTATTAATAGTAATAAATTACAATGAAATATTTACTATTGTGAATTGTATGAAAAAAATATTTAAGTACATTGTTACATAAATATGTATTTTATCAATTCATTTAGATAAATATTATTTATTAATATTAACCGTTTATACAAGATGGATCCGTGCTTGTTAAATATCCATCTCCTAAGAGTTTATTTTAACATTTAATTTGCCCTGTGTTAAACAGACGTACATTTAAGCTCAATAGGTATAATTTGAATTTGTTATAATCATTTTTCAATATAATATTTTTGTTTAACATTTGAAGGTCATGTATTTGTAGTTTTAGAATTTTTTTAAACATCGATGTATAAATATATATATATATATATATATATATATATATATATATATATATGTATTTACTTCTTGATTTACTATAAACGATGATAATTATGTAATATTGTTGTATGTGATTTTGCTTTTTCATAATACTTTTGAACATTATTTTATGTAATGTTTATTATTAAGATTATAATTGAAATTGTTAATAAGTAAATAAAAATTGAAAAATGTCATTTATTTTGAATTTTTGTTTTTTTTCGATCCTCAGTCCTTACCACAAAATGAATAATAATAGATATTAAACGTTTTTATATTTTAAAAATGTGGAGTTATTAAATATTTCAAAACATTTTCTTACAAGATAGGTAATTACTAGGGCTGGGATTTTAATGTCCTAAAAAACCCTGAAAAATGCCCTAAAAAAATGCTTTTATGACCTAAAAACTCTAAATAATGCCCTAAAAAACCCTGAAAAATGCCGTAAAAAAATGCTCTTATGATCTAAAAATTGTTTTATTTTTAATAATTTTTGTATAAATTACAATTAAAAGTTTTAAAAAATGCATCGTAAAAATATATTACAAGTGTATACTGCAACTACATAGTTTTAGTATACATCTGAAAAAAAAGTTTTTTTACGAATTACGAGTACCTACTTATAATCTGTTATATTTATTTAAAAACCATGTGGGTGTAAAATTCTTAAAATGAAATTTCAAATTCATACACTTTGTTTCCAAAATCTCAAAAAATGCTCCAAAAACTCTAAAATGCCCTAAAAAATTAAGAAAATGACCTAAAAACTAAAAAATGCCAAAAAATGCAAAATAAACTTTCTTATTCTCATTCAAATGTACATAAAACAAATTTATGACAAGATGAGCATTGCACAGTAAGCTTTGGAAAACAATGCAAAGTGCATCGAAATCCCAGCCCTAGTAATTACAAACACTTAAACAATATATATATATATATATATATATATATATTCGTGTAAATAAAAGTTCACGAGTGTTACTGTGGTACAGTCAATGTGAGGATAACATTATGAATACAGTTATCAAGTGTGTGTGTGTGTGTGTGTGTGTGTGTGTGTGTGTGTGTACATCGGTGTTAATACTAGTGGGAGTAAACCATAGCATTTTTGATTCAATATGTATAATTCACAATGTACTTTTATTCTATACTTTATTTTGCGTTTATTAATGTTAGTCATCAAAACTTATCGACATAAAGCAAATATAATTAATAAAAACTTAAAAGAGAGGCTTACTCGGAGAATTTTCTACTCTGCTTTACCTGGCCACTCTTTTCGTCCAAACTTACTGTCTCAGTGTGATAAAATACGCGTTAATATAAGTATTTTAACACATTTTTTCAACGTATTTTATGATGTACAATATAAGTACTACAATCTATACAAAATTAGCGTTTATATTATTTTCTCTTTTTTTTTATTAACTTTAAAATTGAATGTTGATTGTTGTATAACACGTGAGTAATGTGTATGTAAAATAATTTAATATTATTAAACATTTTTTAATACCTTACAGAGAACTATAATTGAACGAATGAATTGAATTGAATGAGTTCTAAAATTGTTGTATAATGCCTTGTGAAAATTCAGGATCTATAGGTCATCGAATTTAAGAATCGGTTAGGTAAACACTAATGAGGTATTTCAACTGTTTTATTAATTTTTTCTTTTTTTTTGACTTCTTACTATTGTTGTATCCTTGAAATGGATGCTGAACTCACGGAGACAGTGATGTTCTAGCCATCGTTATAAGTTGAAAATAATTGATTCGAATAATAATTTTACACAAAAATGTACCTAAATTATATTTATTTTATTTTATTAACAGTTAGATATTTATCATTAGTGAATAATTATGTCGGTAGGTAGGTCAAAAAGTTTTCGTTTCGATTATAGAAACGCCATCATGTAACAGATAACGTTATATTATGTACTATTATGATTTATATTTTTATCTTTTTTATTACTAATGAATATTATCTTTTCTATGTTATGTTTTCTACGTGTCAGTTCAGTCAATTTTATTTATCCTATAACTTTTCCATGTACATGATACTCTATTGTATAAAATGAAAGATTTATTAACTTGGGTAGTTTTATTTTTAATTTAGGTACTACCGTCAATTATTACATTCAATATCATTCACGTCTCATCCTTCATCATACTCGACCTTGTATGTGAATCTGAAAATCGAATCTTAGAATTTTTCATTAAATTTATTTAAAAGTGTATGCAAATATCATAATATGAACTTGAATATAAATGTTTTTAAATAAGAGTAATGTGTCGGATTGTCGGAAGACACATACGGAAAAAAACATCAAGTAGTAGATGGATCCATTTTTGATGATTGTTTTCAAGTCATATTACTGTTAATGTCATTTATAACGATCTTAGTTTATATCCTCCCTTGTTAAATTTGAAAAAGTCTTTTTTTAGTGTCAATTCAGATCATAGTGGTTTTTTTAATTGTTTTTTCGATTCCTAAAAACGTCCACTGACACGTGTCAATGATGTTTGTATTAACGTGTTTCAGTTCTGGTTTTTACGCCAGAATAATATACTAACAGGCCAACACTAATACATCGCGTCACGTGAATCAGTGGCTGAGAAAACAAGAAAAGCGCTTTAAAAACAAACACACGAACATATATGCATTACGGAATACATAATTCGTCGATTAAAAGGTTGGCTGTGAGCGACATGTAGTGTTGTACTGTTACAGACGACACCCTTTAGAATCGATAAACATTTTCCATTAAGTAATAACATATGCAGTACCTTTATTTTATGATATAAAGTACTAATATCAGTAATCAAAATGTATAATGAAATACCATTAATTATCATTTTATTAAGTATGAGAAAAAAATCTGATCTGTGCGTCAAAATTAATTCAATGCATACGTTAACTGCCAAGACCATCATGTTGATATTTTATATAATGCCTGAATTTTCTTACAGGAATTTATCATATATTATTTATTCAATGAATTACCTAAAAACTAAATAAAATCACCAGGTGTCAAGTATTATATGAAATAACAAATCTGTAGCAATTAATCCACAAAATATAGAGTATTATTATTATTTTAAAGCAATCATATTCTACAAATTGTTTTTATCATTACATATCTACTTTGATGAGATAAAGTTTTATCT